>PVLD010010145.1:0-72407 GCA_004027595.1 Dinomys branickii | reverse complement strand
AAAACGAACTGATCAAAAGGGCCATCATCTGTGTAACCTGAGTAACAAAGATGAAGGTAACATTATGTAGGACAGCATCCAGAGCTAATTCCCTTCTATGTTCTCTATAATTCTGTATTTCCTCAGTCGTTTTTGTACTAGCAGAAATGAAGATAACTTTATATTATACACCATCCAGTGCAAATTCCCTACTATCTTACCTATAATTTGGTATTTCCTTTAATGTTTTTGTGTTAACTAATGTGAAGATAACTATGTAATACAACATCCAGTGCTAATTCCCTACTATATTCTGTATAACTTTGTATTTTCTGTATTGTTTATGGCTTTTCTGGTTCATATGTCTCCATTCTTTTGTCTTTAAAATAAAATTTAAAAAAAAAAGAAAAAAAAAGGAATGAGTAGGAGGCATATGCAAATACAGGCAGCTGCTTGTCTTGCAAATAAAGTTTTATTGTAACACAGCCTGTTCATTCACTTACACATGGCTAATTTCACGGCAGGGCTGAATGGTTGCATCAGAGATCATGCGGCCGGTAAGTCTAAAGCCTGCCCTTGCTGGCCGCTGTCAGTCCCTCATCTGGGCAATGTGGCATTGACCAAAGGACAGATCTGGGCATCAGCAAATCAAAACACAGAGTTCATTAAGAATCTCACACGGGGGGGGGGGGCAACTTTTGTTTGTTTGTTTGTTTTGAGACAGGGTCTCACTATGTAATTTAAGGTGAGCTTGAACTCACTCTGTAGCCCAGGCTGGCCTCAAATTCACAGTCATCCTCCTGCCTCAGCCTCCCAAGTTCTGGGATTACAGGCATGCATCCCAATTATTATTATTATTTATTATTATTTTACAAAGGCAATTGTATGATGAAAGGACAAACTTTGCAACAAATGGTGCTGGAAAAACTGAATTTCCATTTACAATAACAACAGTCAAAATAATCTGAACTCATGCCTCACACCAGACACCAAAATTGATGCCAGGAGGATCAGGAACTTAAAAATAAGCCAATCCATCAAATATTTTTCTTTTACCGTAAAGAAGGATAGGACCAGGGATATAGTTCAGTGGCACAGCGCCTGCCTGGCAAGCGCAAGGTCCTGAGTTCTATTCTAGGCACCAAAAAAAAAGAGGATAAACTCGAGCCATTTGTAAGAAAGTGGATGCACCTTGAAACCTAAATGTTAAGCCAGGCATGGTGGCGCACGCCTGTAATCCCAGCCCTTAGGAGGCTGTGGCAGGAGGATCGTTGTAAGTTCGAGACCAGCCTGGGCTACAAAGTGAGCTCAAGGCCAGCCTGAACTGCATAGCAAGACCCTGTCTCAAAAAGACACACAAAAAAGAAACCTAAATGTTCAGTGAAATAAAGCAGACACACAAGCTTAAATGTCACACGGTTTCTCTCATATGGGAAGCCCAGACGATAAACCAAGAGCAGGAGAAAAGGGCAGATAATGGGAAAGAGGAAGATACCGCAGATCTTTTGCAAAAGGGAAGAGAACCAGAGGTGAAGGGAGGAGGAGGGAGGAAAGGCAAGGCGCGGGAGGAAAAACAGAACTAAGGATTAAGGCGTGTTCTGTCCGGGCAGCAGCTCCCCGTGAATGTAACCATTACGCGCTGCAAACGTGGACTAATAAAATACAGTGAAAATTTTAAAACGTTTTGGCATCACTCGGAACTGACCTGAGGCCTGCTCTAACACTGAGCTACAACCCCAACCCTTGTCATTTTTCATGCTGAGACAGGGTCTGGCTGAATTGCTCAGGCTGGGCTCTAACTCGACGCTCCTCCTGCCTCACTTTCCCGAGTGGTATGACAGGCGCGAGCCTCCACACCTGGCTTTTTGGGCCGTCTGTCTGGACCTTACCTAATCCTCCCGTCACTAGGAATGTTCCCTGCGGACCCTTGACCTTCCCTCTGAAGCCCTACGCAAGCGCCACTTGCCCTGGAAAGTGTCCCTAGAGTGCGGAGCTCGCCTCCCCCATCTCACTGAGTTTGGCTTCAAGCCCCGATTTCCCCATCGGTACATAGATCCCGTGATGCTGTCTTTGCAGACTTTGTTGTGACAGAGTCCATGGACCAGGGCAGAGGTGAGGGAACAAGCCTCGGTGGGCGGAGAGGGGGCTGCACCACCTGGATGGTGAGGAGGGGACAAAAAGTCCCTGTCCCCACAGACTGAGGTTTGAATGGTCCCCAGTGCGCCCTCCGCGCACCGGTCGGCTGCACGGAGCCTCTGGGTCCTGGGCCGGGAGAACATTCCAAACTCCAAAGCAACTCAGGAGATGGCGTTTCCAGCCTTCCTTCTTTACGAGAGGTTACTGCGTCTTTAAGGATCACAAGAGGCGTCACTGTGACGTCACAATCACCTAGGCTCTGAAGACAAAATCGAGTTCTGGCTGTGTATTGGCGGATGAACTTATGAATATGTAAATAATCCCCCGTCCACCTAGATCCCATAGGCTGTGGAAAGAGAAGGGTAGGGAGCAGGCGGAGCTGAATGGAGGGACTGGAACTCCCTGTGAGGTAGGGGGAGGAGTTTGGGGAGGGGCGAAACCCTTGGGGGCGTGGTCGAGAAGATACGTTCCTTTGGTTCCTCTACTGGGTCCACAGGACGCGCAATGGCACACAGTAGATTCTTAATAAATGCTTATTGACGCTCAAGTCTGTAGGGGTGCTGCCCACGAATTCATATTCACGTTCATTAATTTTGACCTGCACAATAATTCTAGATGCCGCCTTCTCCCCAAACTCCATTTTACAGATGGGAAACCAGGACTCTGGGGAAAGAACGCAAAATTCTTGGGTCGTTCCGCAAATGCTGAAGCCGGCGTTCGCGTGCTATTTCGTCCTCAGTGTGGTCCCACGCGCCCGGCTTCCATCCTCTGGAAGGCCGAGGTAGGAGGCACCCCGGGGAGCGGATAAGGGAGGGAGCGGCAGCGGACACTTTGCAGGGTTTGGGGACAGGCTGCAAAGTTTGGACAGGGTAGCTTTTGCATATTCTAGTACAGAAGCCACAGGAGTTCCCCCTAGCTCCCCAAATCCCCAGTGCAACGCTCACCACACAATCTACGCTCCGTAAACGCCTGAAGATTTGGAACACAAGACTCCGCAACCCAGCGCAGGCGTTGTTCCCTGCTGCCCCCTGCTGGTGGCGTCGAGCGAATCCTCTGGAAAGTGAATTTTCAGAGTTGATTAACTCCGCTGTCCTAAGGCGTCCTCCCCGCCAGGAAGGGCTTCATAATACATAGTAACCCGTCCACTCCCCTATGGCAACCCTGCGAAGCGATTGATCTGTTAGCCTCATTTTCTCGAAGGGAAAACTGAGCCACAAGAGGAGGCAGCTATGGGTCTGTTAGTGCTGTTACAGTCGTGACCAGGATTCAAACCCAGAGATGATCTGATTCTATACTTAAGCATCATGCTTCTGTGTGTGTGTGTGTGTGTGTGTGTGTGTGTGTGTGTGTGTGTGTGTGTTTTGAGACAGGGTCTCGCTATGCAGTTTAGACTGGCCTTGAGCTCACTTTGTAGCCTAGGCTGGTCTCGAACTCACCATGATCCTCCTGCCTCAGCCTCCCCAGTGCTGGGATTACAGGCGTGCTCCACCTCGCCCGGCCTCCAATTTACTACTGCCATCCTTATATTCCGCAGTGCTAGGGACAGGATATAGGTGCTTGAGAGTGCTGAGGCGGCAGTCACCACTGAGCCCCGCCCCAGCCCCCACTAACATTGCTAATACCTGCTTCTCACAAGTTGTGCCAAGCGAAGCGAGTCCCTTGTGGAAAACACACACACACACAGGCTGGTGCTGTCTGACCGAACTCTGCTGCGATGAGACCTTGGCAGGTAGCTTAGTGTGGCCAAGGAGTGAAATCTCATTTTATTTACTATTGCACAACACAGCTTGGCAAAGCAATGCTTGGTAAATGTAGAGTGCTTAGTCAGTACTTGGTAAGATTGGCCTGTTCTCTTCCCAGCAGGCCAATTTATGGGCCCCTGAGCATTGTGGAGTTCACCCAGCGAATCTTCTTAACATAATCAGACTGGCCGTCTCTAACTCTAAACTCTTATATGACTCTCTATGGCCCTCAAGATAATGTCCATATTTGCCCAATCCCACTTAGATTACAAGCCTCGTGAATTCTGGAATTGATGGGGTGGGGATCCTTTTGTTTTCTGTTCACTTTCCTCCTAGACTTTGGCCTCAGGAGGGCGGGGACAGGATTTGGCACACAGTAGGCACTTAGTAACAAAAGCCCTCTGTCTGAGCCTTCTCGGCCCTCAGCACCCTCTCCACTCTGCCTCCCCAGTCCACGGCTCTCGGCTCCCAGACAGTGAGGACTGCAGAGCCTTTACCCACAGTGGACCCTTCCACCCAGAAAACCCTTCCAGGCAGCAGCAATTACCCTTCATAGCCTGATTCCTGTCTCAGCCCTGCATCACATCTGTCAGCCTCAGTTTCCCCAACTGGAACAGAGGATGTGCTTTCTCTTTTGTTGTTATTTTGCTTTGTTTTGTTTGTTTGCAGTACCCAGGAGGATGTGCTTTCAAGATGAGAATATGATATTTTGACAAAACTGCTGGCAGAGCAGGAAGTGGCTCAGGAAGTCAAGCGATTTCTGCCAGGCATGGTGGCACACGCCTGTGATACCAGCACTAGAGAGGGAGGCAGAGGCAGGGGATCACTGCAAATCTGAGGCCAGCCTGGGCTGCATAGAGAGACTTGTCCCCAGAGCCTAGCGCCCCCCACCCTGGGCCTCACGGCCACAGGGCGGCCGCTCTTTGCTTCAGCACAGTTCTGTCCATCTTCCCTGCCCCTACCCCCATCATCGAACTTCCTAAGGCAGCCAGGCGTGGCGGCGCACACCTGTCATCCTAGCACCCTGGAGGCTGACGCAGGAGGATCCCTCTAAGGCTGAGGCCAGCCTGATTTACATAGTGAGACCCTGTCACAAAAAATTAAACCAAAAAGTGGCTATGATGGTAAATCCAATGTTATGTGAACTTTATGTCTATTTTTCAAAATGGTATGATTCGTTGTGTAGTGTCTCTCCCCATGTGGACAGAGACCAGCTGTCTTGTTACTACCTGCTGTGCCCCAATGACCAGCACTGTCTGTGTCCAATAAGTGTTTGTTGAATGAATAAACAAACGTGTATACCCGTTTTTGCCAAAAAAAAAAAAAAAAGAAGCCCACATTTCTCCAACTTCCAGGCTAATTGGACAGAATCCCAAATACAGGAATTTTAAACTTCCTGCTTGGGAATATCTCCTGCCATGTCTGGCTAACCCTACACCTAGAGTTCTTTCTATCTCGGACGCCAGAGGGGGTAGAATGTACTCGGGCTTTAGCTATGAGGGAAGGAAACAAGGCAAAAGCCAGCCCTTTAGCAAGTAAAACTTTTATTAAATAAATTTTTAGTTGGTTTTTTTTTCAGACCAAAGGGAGGCATTGGGGACATTAAGACGACACTTGCCGTTTCTGACTGCTTTGACACAAAATTCAAACCAAGTCAACCCCAAATTCCCTCTGCGCCCTTTCTTTTCCTTTTTCTCTCTCCTGTGTGTGTGTAGGGGGGCGGGGCTTGGTCTCCAAAAGTCAGTTTGTAAGTTACTCGTAGCAGAAATAAACTACATCGTACAAATCACAAGTCCTTGACGTGGAGTATAAAAAAATGGTATTTACAGCCAGTAAACATGAAGTGGGTCAGCCCGCGCTCCCCGGCGGCCCGCGGGGACGCGGAGAGGCCCTCGGCAAGGTCCCCTTGGCACACGGAGACACAGGACACAGGTACGCGGGAGGAGCGTCTCGAATGATTATCAAACTCTGGAGCTGCGAAAGTCAGTTGGGAGAATTTTTCTCTTTTTCTTTTTCTTCTTTTTTTTTTTTTTTTTGCAATGTGTTGTTTTGTTTGTTTCTTTTCTGGGTCAGACAACACATTTTTGGTAGAAACAAAAAGGAACTTTTTTTTTCCTTTTTCAATTTTTTTGTTTTTTGTTTTTTATTTGATTTTTTTTTTCTTGTTTTTTTGGAGCGTATGAAGTTGTCCAGCGCCTCACTGGGCGAGCAGCCGAGGCAGGACGGCGTCCGGGCGACCTGGACACTGTGCTTTCTCCGGGTGTGGGTGTCGCGGCCGGCTGGGCAGCTAAACAGGGGCCTCCCCACCCCCACCCCGCCCCCTCCCCCCACCCCAGCCAGGAAACAAAGTCATTGTCACGTGATCAGTTCCCTTCCCTGTTATTTTTCTTCTTTTTCTTCTTCTTTTCTTCTTTGTACCTGCTCAGAAAGACCCAAAACAAAACAAGAAAAATCTCTGCAGAGGTAAGAAGGTCCCTTCATGCCCGTCTCCCCACAAAGGGGTCGGGTAGTCCTGGTCCAGAATGTTTGGCGATCTTGGTTACAAGACCTTAAATTGGAGGCTGGTGATGCGACGGCAGGGAGACGGCTGCCTGCCCTGGGGAGGGACAGTGAGGGCCGGGATGACCCCGCCCTGCTGTCCCCCAACAGAAAGCTAAGGGCTACTGGTCACTCGAATAAGGCTATGGCAGAGGGCTGGGGGCGAAGGGCTGGAGGCGCTGGAGGGCCTCTGTGCCCGCATGGAGAAGGCAGGGCCTGGGGCCGGGCCGGGCCAGTGGGACCGGGCGCCCCCGCCGGCCGGGCCGCAGGCCCCCCACTCGGCCCGTGTCCCCGGAGGTAACAGTGGGTGCATCCTGGCCTGATGTTCCCACCAGGGTCACAGCGGGCACCTGGCGCCCAGCCAGCCTCATCCCCTCCAAGTGACCGGCTCAGGGTCATCACTCCCGGATGTCAGGAAGTCAGAAAAGTTTGGCCCCGTGATCTATACTCAAAAAAATATATATACTGTCTCTAGTTCTCTCTATGTACGCATATATATATATATAGGGAAAGTGGTGATCTCCTTGAGGGGGAGCTGCCAAGTGGGGGGGCGTCCCCAAGCGGAAGATGGGGATGGCAGTGTGTGAATTCTTCGGCCCCCCGACACCGGAGACCCTGTCCCCCTACCCAGACAGACCACGGAGCTCCCCACTTGGTTCTGAGTGCTTCACATTTTGGGGGTGAATGGGGGCTGAGGGGACATGGGGGAGGGCCGGGCTGGTGTGAGAACACAGCTGTAACTTAGGGGACCGTTCTGGGCAGGGTGGAAGCAGGGTAACCTTCCTGGGAGGGAGCCCCTCACCTGGGGACAAGGGACTGGCGTTAGGGGTCACAGAGGAAGACATCTTCCTTCGCGCCCCAGGCCAGGCGGAGTCTGAGGGCCCAAGGGTTCCTCAGGTTTTCCAAAAAAGCAAAATCCACAGAGTTCCAAGGCCAGCTTTGAAAGGACTTCGCATCCTAAGTTTCCTCCTCTCTTGGTCCTTAGGCCTTGTTGCTGGAACTCCAGGGAGGTCATTTTAGCCTCTCCCATTTCCCCATTTTTTCTTTGTCTGCTCAAAGCAGAGTCCCCATGTGCTGGGGACAGTACCTGGCACACAGTAGGGGCTCAGCAGTTAGAGGTGCACAGGTGCAGACCGCGGCCCTGGATTCGGCTTCTGGTTGGCGGCCTCCGCCAGGCGCGGCCCTGCGCACATCTGCGACCCCCTGCCTCCCACACGGCTCCAAGGCTCCACGGGCAGAGCACCCAGCAACTCTAACTGCACACCTACTGCGTGCCGGGCCCGTGAGGCCTTTCATATGACAACAATGGTGATTTTTAAAAATTACAAAAGAGAAAAATAATGAACAATCCAGAGTTCGTCCTGTGGCAGGTTCTGGGCTCAGCCAGGAGAAGCCCCCGCTGTCCCGCAGGCCCTGCATGAGCCCATTTTATAGATGGTGCCCTGGAACTGGGGGTCAGGGTTACGATTCCATGGTGGCTTGTTAGGGTTACTGCTTGGTCCCCAAAGGAACAAGATAAAGTTCTTTGTTCTGATGGCAAAATAAACTTGTAGGTTCCATGTGTTCGTGTGGCGTTTTTTTGCATGATTGTTAACAGGGTCAACCCAATGGGGATGGATTATCCTAGAGGAAGTTGGGACTGGTGGGGTAGAAGAGGGGGACAGGGAGGCCATCAAGGGCCTGGCCCCCATCTCCTAGGCTCCAGCCTTGGTTCCGAGGTGAACTGGGCATTGTCGGGTTCAACCTTAGGGGCAGGGTCTGGGGTGCACATTTAACATTTCCCCCATCTGGTTTAGAGGCTTTTCAGGGGGGCACAACAGAGTCACAGGACAGAAGAAGCCCCTCCCCAATGCACCCTCCACCCCAAGCCAAACCTGCCTTTCCCAGTGAACTCCTATACATCCCGCAAAACCTTCTCCAGGAAGGATTTGTCTAGCCACCCTTGGTGGGCAACCCCGGCCTCTCCCCCACCTCCCCATCCCCACCCTGGCCTCCTTTCCAGCCCTGACCACAGTTACTGGGGTGCCTTTGTCCAGCTCTGTCCCTGCCAACCCAACCAAACCCAGGGAGGGTTTGGAAAATAAGCAAGGGGTAGGGGTGGGGTTCAGACAAGACCAGGGCTGGGCGGGGTGTGGGGCCGCCTGGCGGCTCACCTGGGCCAGGCCCGCAGCCTCAGGGCGGCTGTGGCACGGTCAGTAGGGGTGTCCCAGGTCTTTGGGCCGCTTTAGCTGTACTTTAAGCCTCTTCATGCCAATCTGGAAGCCGTTCATGGCCTGGATGGCGGTCTGTGCGCTGGCGGGGTTGTCAAAGCTCACGAATCCTGCAGAGACCGGGGTGGACCGCGGTGGTGGGTGCCGGGGGCGTCTGCTGCTTGCGGGGTCCTGGTGGGGGGGCAGGCAGACTTGCCAGAGGACACAGAGCAGCAGCCCTGGCTCTGCGCTGCACTTTGGGGGCTTGTATGCCTCTGGGGATTGGGCGCTGAGCTGTCTCACGAGGCCTGGGAGACAGCGGGGCTGGGAGACAGCCGGGCTCTGAGAACTCTGCGCAGCACAGCCTGTGTTTCCACCCGACTCTGCGTGCCATGTGCTCTTGTCACTAATTCCTCTCCCTCCTCCATACCTCTGTGTGTGGGCCCGGCCTGCACAGCAAGGCCCCGGGGGCTGCGGGGGAATCAAGCTGGGAGCGAGGCTCCAATGGCTGCAGGTCTGTCGCCACCCCTGACTGCCCCATTACAGAACTGAGTAAACTGAGCCTCAGAAGATGTAAGGCCCCTCAGAACCGCACCTTAGAGAGTGACTAGGCAGGCTTTCCTCTCTCAGTTCCCCCACCCTTCTGGAACCAGATCGTGGCGGGGGGGGGGGAGGGCTGGGGCGCTTCGCGCACTCGTGCCTGAAATGAACGAGGGCCTGGATGAAAGAGTCTTTGAAAGGCTGTGCAGGAACTTCTGGGTATACAGTAGGTGCTCAATACGTGCCCGTGCTGGATGACTCACCGAAACACTTGCTCTGGTTGGTAGCCCGATCCATAAAGACCTTGGAGGAGATGATATTGCCGAAGGGCAGGAACATCTGGGTCAGCTCCGTGTCTCCAAACTCCTGGGGGAGGTGGTAGATAAACAGGTTACAGCCTTCGGGACCTGCAGGTGAGGGAGAGAAAGACATAAAGCCCCCAAGGAGAGGAGGCGGACCCCGGGGGGCATGGTGGGAGCCTCACCCTGATTGCCAGCTGGGGGGTCTGGCTTCCTGGGACCCTGGCAGGAGCCGTAGGGACACAGGAGGGAAGGAGTTGGGGCCGCCATCCCTGCCTTCCAGTCTGCCTTCCACATGCTGCTAACAACCCTCAGGCCCTGTGACTGGCAAACCAGCTAAATCCTCCACTCCACACCTGGGATAATCCCGAGCCCACAGATGACCCCAAACCCCCAGAAAAATCCATTTCTACACCACAGCTCATTTATACAAATCAGAGAAAGTACATGTAAGGAAACACAAACTTGTGATATCTTTGCATTCATTTTGTAAGTCTAGAACCATTCTACAATAAAACTGTCACTTAAAAAGCAGTCCAGAGCTGGGAGGGGTGGCATATGCCTGTGATGTCAGCACTCAGGAGGCTGAAGCAGGAGGATCTCCATGAGTTTGAGGCCAGCTTCAGCTACAAAGTGAGTTCAAGGCTAGAACTACACAGTGACACCCTAGCTTATCTCTACACCCTCAAAAAAGAAAATTAGTTGAAAATAATAAAGATAATTTTCCAAAAGCTGGTTTTGGTGGTGTATGTCTGTAATCCCAGCACTGGGGAGGCTGAGGCAAGAGTATATTTGCAAGTTCAAGATCAGCCTGGGCTACAAAGTGAGCTCAAGGCCAGCCTGAACTGCATAGCAAGTCTTTTTCTCAAAAAGAAAAAAAAAAAAAAAAAAAAGAGTAATACAACATACAGACCAGAAATAATTGTGGTTAAAAAAAGGTCACACTTAATCCTCAAAATCATCTCAGACTCAAATAATCCCCAATGGATGAATAACATAGAAACTATAAATAATACAGTAACAGTATTTAAAAACCCTGATTACCCCAAACCCTAAACAGTCCCCCAAATCTGCAGCTGCCAATCTCATCTCTAAAGACCACCTGATGCATGTGCCTCCAAACAAGTATAACCCCCTTTTGGCAACAAATACGCACCCCCAAAGAAAATACTGAAATCACCTATGGACCCACCCTACCTTCCAGTGTGCAGCTCTCCCCTCACACTGGTTTTTTTTTTTTTTTTTTAATTAATTTATTTATTTATTTTCTTTTTGAGACAGGGTCTCGCTCTGCAGCTCAGGCTGGCCTTGAGATCACTTTGTAGCCCAGGCTGGTCTTGAACTTGTAACAATCCTCCTGCCTCAGCCTCCCGAGTGCCGGGATTACAGGTGTGAGCCACCACGCCTGGCCTAATGCCTGTTTTTAAAATACAGTCTTGTTCTAACGCAACTCACATATCACAGGGTGATTTTTAGCATAACTGGAGTTTTGCCTTTTTTATGTGTTATTTTGCCCCCCTTACTCCCCCAAAAAAGCAATACTAGGTGAAAACAGAAACTGTACCCAGCTAACCCTCCTATGGAAAAAGATTGCATGCCAGCACAGGCATCTCAAATGTCTAACTGAGCATGTTTTGTTTTCGGTTTTGACACTTTTGAGACAGAGTCTCACTGTGTAGCCCAGGCTGGCCTCACATTCACTGTGATCCTCTTGCCTCAGCTTCCCAAGTCCTGGAATGACAGGAGTTCGCCGCCATCCTTGGTGGGATACGGACTCATTCAAGCTGTTATGACAACTTTGCTGTTGGACACTTTAGCACAGAGCCTCCTGGGGACACACTGTGACCCAGGACAGAGGAACAGCCGAGTGGCACAGCCCCCCTTGCCATGAGTGGTCTGGTTTCTCTGGCTGGTCCCCCCCAGTACCCCCCCACATAGATGGATCAGAGAGAGGGACCACCCCCCCCTAGGTGCCAGGAAAAGCCACTGTTCACATCCCAGTAACTCCTCCTGGCCCAGACTGATGCTCGGGTTGAGAGGAGGAAACTGAGGCACGAGCCAGTTGTATGACCGTCACATGTCAGAGTGGGCGAAGTTGAACCTCGACTGTCAGAGTCCTCCCTCCATGGCTTTCCTGGGGAGGCCTGTTCATCCGAGAGACCTCATCACGCACGACCTGTCCCAACTTCCAGAAGAGGTTTCCCGCCAAAACTGCAGAGAACCTCGCCCTTCCAGAGAGGGCGGGAGGAAGCCACTGCTATCCGCGCAGGCTCGGGGAGGGCGTGGCTCCCATCGTCGAGGGGAGATTTAGGCTCAGAGGGGCAACTGTGTGGCCCGAGGACACCTAGCGCCGGGCCTGGTCCGGGAACCCCGTCGGGCACGGGTCGCAGGTGGCGGTCAGGGGGCGGGGCTGGCCCCAGGGAGGTCATGGTCGCCTCACCTTCTCGCTGCTGCTGCTGCAGGAGGGACGGTGGCTGGGGGACGCTGTGCGCGATGGGCGTGATGGCCGCGGTGGGGTACATGGCTGCGGAGACCGACAGACAGCGCGCCGGGCGGGGCGTGAGGTGGGGCGGGGCCGCGAGCTGGGGGCGGGGCCGAGGGAGGGCGGGGTCAGGACCAGGCTGGGGTGGAATAGAGTTCGGCTAAACCAAGGGGAGGGGCGGGGCCACAACTCGAGGGGCGGGACCACAGTTCAAAGGGTGGGGTCAAACACGAGCGGGTGGGCGGGGCTACAGCAAAAGGCAAGGCCAAGGGCACACGGAAGACTGGATGGAGCGGAGCTGTGGTTCAAGGCTCTGGGCTCCAGGTCATAGAGGAAGGAGGGCCGAGGCCCTAAATTAGAGGAGGCGGACGAAAAGTTGAAGGGCGGAGCCACAGCAGGGAGTGGAGTATTGGGGTGGGGGCGGGGCTTAGAGACTGTCGAGGTGGGGCAGGAGGGCGGGGCCAGATGCGGAGGGAGAAGAGGCAGGGCAGAGTGCTGGGATTGGAGCGGACCAGAGGTGAGGCTGTCCCAACAGATTGCCGAGCAGAGGACTTAGCGGTTGGGCCAGGGTGGGGCCAGGCCTTCAGAGCCAGGTCCAGCTTTGGGGGTTGGGAGCTGAACAGAGGATGTGTCCTCAGTGGGCAGGGACAGAGGTAGGACCGGGCTGGACACAAGAAAAGGAGGAGGCCAGGCAGTGACCAGAATTAGGAGGGGCTGTGGTGGGCGTGGCGAGGCAGAAAGACGGGGCTGGGGCGGGGCTAGTGGGGGCAGGGCTAGTGGGGGGCAGGCGGCTTCCCTACCTGTGTACTGCTGGACTCCAGAGAAGGCAGGATGCAATGTCTCGGCCACGGTGGGGCTCTGAGCTGCGGGACAGACAGAGGAGCTGGGTGGGGCAGGGGTGGCAGAAGTCTTCAGTCCGCCCTCCACCCTTGACAGCCAGAGTGTGAACCCACAGATATGTCACCCAGCTTTACCCATCCCAAACCTTGTCAGAGATGACCCTCAATTTTACCGGCGAAGAAAGTGAGAATCAGATAGGGGAAGCCACTCACACGGGTCGCTGAGATAGGAAAGGGGGCAAGCTGGACTGGAACTCAGGTTTCTCGGACCCCATCCGTCCCTATCCTGACCCCTCATTTCCCAGCGGGACCCTCACTGCCCCCTGTGGTCTCTGGACTCACCAAGACTGGAGAGTGCGAGGAACAATTCAGAATTCAGCCTGAAAACTGCTCCAATGGAAGGGTTACTAGAGGACAGGGCTGATGAAATAGTTTTCTATCTTTGGGGGAGGGTTATTGGGCATTGAACCCAGGACCTCTGCACTGAGCTATATGGCCAGTGACGTTTTATTTTTTATTTTGAGACAGGGTCTCACTGATTACTAAACTGCCCAGGCTGGGCTCAAACTTGGGATTTTCCTGCCTCAGCCTCCCAGAGTCCTGGGATTACAGGCTTGCACCACTATGCCTGGCCACATTTTGTATCTTGATTGTGATGGTTGCAAAAATCTGTCTGTGACAAAAGGGCATAGAAACACACACGCGCGCACACACACACACATACAGAGTGCTCATGAAACATGGTAGGATCTGAATATTATCTAGGTTAATCCTACCACACCAATGTCAGTGTCCTAGCTTTGGCAATGTGCCACTGCATCCATCCATTTCAAAATAAAAAGGCTTAAACCAACTTCTCCTCCATAGTAGAAATGACTTAGTTCACAGGTGGTTTTGGAAGATGTTTATCCTAAGAATCACAGGTTTAAGGGGAGAAAAACAGGGCATCCATCTAATGCACAAGGGCAGGGGTCAGTCTGCATCAGGTGCCTGGTTAATACTGATTGCATGGCAAGGGAAAGAGGAGCAAGCTGACACTCTGACCTTCCCTCATACTAGCAATGAAGAATCCAAATTGCTGGTGACCTCCGTGGTTACAAGTGAGGTCCACACCTGCATGCTGGTGTCACTGTCAAAGCAGTCTCATGACAAGATGAATGTTATTTGCCTCATTCTGCAGAAGAGCATACTAAGGCCCATCTGGTGCCAGCACCACGATGTAGGCGCACTCTTGGGGACCAACATGGTTACCTGGGTAGGGCACCAGGCCGTTGGCATACACGGTCTCCAGGGCAGGGTGTCCACCTGGGAAGGGCACAACGCCAGCGAAGCCATTGGTGATGGGCGCCACGAGGCCAGGCATGGCAGCAGTGCCGAGCAGCGGGGGCGAATGCAGCCCTGCGGGGGGAAGGGGTCAGGCGAGCCTTGGCTGCTGCATAGGGCCCACCCAGCCATCCTTAGGCCCTGCAGCTGCTCACCAGAGGCAGGAGCGATGGGTGTGGCAGGCAGCCCGTTAAGGCTGACTGCGCCAATTTGCTGGATGTGGCAGGGAGAGAAGGCCACGCCGGGGCTCAGGTAGCTGCCCGAGGTGGACAGGACCGTCGTCTGCTGCTGCATGAGCTGGGGGAGGAGAGGGCATCGGTGAATACAGTCTGCCCTGAGATCACAGCTCAAAGGCTGTGGGTATCCAGGAACTGAAGGTGTGCAAGATCACACTGATTATCTTAGCTCAGGCTAGAATCAGTGCTCAGTTAAAAACTGAGGTTCAATCTAGGATCAAGGCTCCGTCAGGACTTTAGCTCTCAGCCTGGGCTCAGGGCTCAGTATAGGTTAGGGCTCAGTTAGCAGCCGAGGTTCAGCTCAAGGTCAGGACTCAGTCAGGAATTGCAGTCTAGTCTGGGACCCTCAGCCTGAGATCACAGTCTAAATTTAGGGCTCATTTAAAAACTGAGGTCCTGCTAGGGCTAGAGCTCAGGGGCACAGCACCTGCCTGGCAAGCACAAGGTCCTGAGTTTGATTCCCAGTTCCAAAAAACCCCCAAAAAACAAAATCGAGATTCATTCTAGGATCAGGGATCAGTCTACTTTTAGGGCTCCATTAGAGATTGAAGCTCAAGCTGGGCATGGTGCATGCCTGTCATCCCAGCACTCCAGAGGCTGAGGCAGGAAGATCGTTGTAAGTTTGAGGCCAGCCTGGGCTACAAAGTGAGCTCAACACCAGCCTAAACTGCATAGTGAGACTCTGTCTCAAAAAAACAAAACAGAAAGAAAGAAAGAAAGAAAGAAAGAAAGAAAGAAAGAAAGAAAGAAACTGAAGCTCACCCTGGACCAGGGCTCAGCCAGGTCAGACCCCAATTTGGGGTCAGCCTGAATTTGGGAGTTCAGCTCAGAACTGGCTAGAATCTAAATTTGGTGACAGCCAATATCAGAGCTCAGTCCAAGGTTAAGTCCTCACTTGAGCCTAGGGCTTAGGCTACAGTCAGGGCACAGCCTGGATGGTGGGCTCCACCTGCATTTAATCTCAGGTTGGGGTTGAGGCTCAGCCTGGGTCTGGTGGCCGAGCCCATGGTTGTGCCTGTCCCGTGCTGGAGTTTCGGCCTGGGGTCAGGGCTCATGTCAGCCTGGACTTGGGGGGCTCCCCACAGCCAGCACGGGGTCCGAGTGAGACACAGCAAGAGGCAGGAGGAGACAGCAAAGCTGAGGGGTGAGATGAACTGGGTCCCCGGCACAGGCTTGAGAACCCCACGCCCCAGGGCCCACAGCGGGTCACTCACAGCCTGGGCGTAGGCACTGTAGGGGCTGAAGGGCAGGGCGAGGGACGGCGTCAGGATGCCCAGCTGGCCCACCATCTGCTGCATGCGCCGCAGAGTGCGCTCCTTGTCTGTGTCTGCGAACTTGACCACCAGGCTGGAAGATGCTCCCTGCAGGGCGGCGGGAAGCCGGGTGGGAGTGGGGAGGTAGCCAGGATTCTGGGGTCCCCACAACCCTCCCAATCCTCCCGTGGGGGAGCTGTGGGAGCCGGGGCCACAGTATGAATGGTGAGGTGCTGGCAGGTGACAGGCGGGCCCTGCCTGATGGGTGCACACTCGGTCAACACCCCGACTTTGAGCCTTGAGGAAAGGGACATCTCAGGCTTCAGGCAGGTCTGTCCCCCTGCTCTGCAGCTTATTTTCCCCACCAAGGCCCTCAGACAGGAGCTCACTCCCCGCAAGGCTCTGTGACCACAGCCCCCCTCGGTGTCTCCTCCAGGGGGCACCTCTGAGACCCGCAGAGCCCCGAGCTAGTACAGACCTCTGAGTCCCGGTTTCTCCCCTCCCCCAGCCTGCCCTCTCCCCCACATGTCCTCTCTGTGCCCAGCTGCCAGTATTAGCCACTGCCCATCCCCTACTTCGGACCAAAGGAGCATTTGCAGCTGGCCTGGCCCCACCCTCCAGGGGTGCTCACAGATGCACACAACGGGCATGAGAACCAACCTACACCTCACAGTGTACACGCGCCTCTGCATGTCTGCACTGGCTGTGTGCACACAGCACTCCGACAACACTCACCTACTGGTGCTCACACGTGTGCACACACATCCTCACACACACACCTGCAACACCTCTGCGCACACACACCACACACAGAGGCATGCGCGCGCGCACACACAGGATCACCACAGCCAGGGGCTGCACTTCTCGGGAGAGGAGCCAGGAGCTGCGGGCCGGCTGCGGTAGCAGGCAGAAGGCCTGCTTTGTGCCTGTCCCCCTCACTCTGTCCCACACCCTACGCTGTGGCCTGAGCAACTCCCACTCACCGGCATGGTCTGGCTGCCGTGCAGGGCGTGGATGGCCGCCTGTGCCTCTGTGTGGGAGGAAAACTTCACAAAGGCACAGCCTGTACCGAGAGGAGGAGAGGAGGTGAGGGAGAAGAGCCAAAGGGCAACAGGGGGACAGGATGACCAGACACACGAAGCAGAGAATTAGACAGCTGGGCGCCAGGAACACAGTCAGTGCGGCAACCAGATAGACCCTGGGTCAGTCGGTAGGATGGCCACCTAGGCCTGCGGTCACAGCCAGCATGGCTGGCACATTTATCCAGCAGGCCGGCCACTCAGCCTGGTGGAGAGACGGCTGCCTGGCAGTCTGCAGACACACACAAGTGGACAGGGCCAGGCAGGGAGCATCAGGGAGGTGTCCCATCCCTTACAGCAAGTGGGGCACAAGCATGAACACCCACCCGCCAGAACACTACGCAGGCCTGACAGTGAACCAGAAACACAGAATGCAAATAGCATGCTGTCATTAGTCTCAGAAGCACAGTCCTGTGGACAATCACACAACACCAACCGCCATGCCAGGAGGGACCGGGACGCTCACATGGGTAACAGGTGGAGGGACAAGCAGGGACACCAGACACAGGAGAATTCCACAAGATAGCCAGGAGGTCAGAGGCTGTAGGGCACAGCCCACCAACCCAGCTCCCGACAATGTCCCCTGGCACATCTGAGTAGCTGTGGTGGTGGCAACATGTCCTGGAACCGTGGCGATGACCACACAGTCATGTGACCATACTAAAAAAGCATTCCTTTGAAGACTGAGAAAGGGTGAGCTTCATAGTATGTGCATTAGGTATCAAAAAGTCAGGCCCAAGCAGGGTGTGGTGACTCATGACCGTAATCCCAGTGCTTGGAAGGCTGAGGCAGGAGGGTCTCTGTGAGTTCGAGGGCAGCCTGGGTTATATACTGAGTTCAAGGCCAGCCTGAGTTACAAAATGAAACCTTGTCTCAAAAAACAAAAACAAAACAAAAGGTCAGGCCCATAGAAGGCACTGGACCCATTCAAGTCCCAGGAAGGTAAGACTAGGGAAGAAGCAGGTCTCAAGAAGACGGAAGGTGGGACACAGTGAGACCCAGACAGGACACTCAGAGACAGACTGGCAGATCCAGATGGAAATGATTCCTGGTCAGAGCCAAGTGGACAAATAATCGTGGAACTCACAGCCCCAAAGGATACAGGGATGCAGGGCCCCAGGAAGAAAAAATCACGTGGGAGGCAGGGAGAATCAGGTCTCGCCTGTCCACCCGAGCCTGCCCCAGCCAGGCCCCGCATCCAGCCTCTACTAGCCTCTCCCCTTCCTTCACTCCGCCCACCACTAAGTCCGGCCCACCACCAGTACACGCCCCTCGACGAGGCCAGGTCCACCCTCTGGTTCCTCCTACCCTGGGCCCTGTCCCAGCACCCCTAGCCCCACCCACAGGCAGGCCCCGCCCTCAAGCAGCCCCACCCCTCCCGCCTGTCACCTTTGCTGCTGCCATCAGGGCCCCTGAGCACAGTGCATTCGTCGATGACCCCGAAGGGCTGGAACAGCCGCAGAACATCCTCCTCGGACTGCTGCTTGTTCAGCATTCCCACAAACAGCTTCCGGTCCCCTGTGGGTGGAGACGCCACCTCAGCCGAGTCCCTGGCCTCCGGGATTGCTCTGTCCCTCACTGTTGCACATGTGAGGGAGGGAGGACACGGCCCCGGGGACAGGAAGGCCACCTCCCCGTGTGCCCCCAGCTCTGCCCCACAAGGACTGCACAGCTCCCTAGTAATCAGGAAGGTGGCAGCTTCATCTCCTAGGGATGGCGAGCTGGGTTACTATGGCAACCGTCCCGGGCAGCTGTCACTCACTTGAGGTAGGAGGGAGAGAGGAACGGAAGCGAGGAGAGCTAACGAGCGCTAGGGAGAAAGACCCACGGCGGGGGCGGGGGGGGTAGACGGGGCAGAGAAGGGAGCAGAAACAGAAAAGGAAGAAAGGAGAGGACAAGGTGTGGAGGAGGAGAGAGGGGTCTGGAGACACAGACCCACCTCCCGCTGCCCGCCCCACACTGGCAGCCCCAGGGGAGCCCGTGAGAGCGCGTCCTAGCCCGGATGGCCTTACCGGGCTCCTGTGCACACACAGCGGTTCTGCCCCACACCTCTCCCTCCCTGATCTGGCTGCTCTCCTTCACCTCTCCTCCCCGCAAGACGGACAGAGGACGTGAAAATGTCCGAGGGTGACCAGCCCTGGATCCCACTGAAGACAGCGGAGCATCCTCCCCACCCACACACACCTTCGTGGGCACACCCCACACTGAGGCCCTGGCCCAGGCAGAGCCCTGTGGCCCCAGTCTGCGGAACAGCCCACGCCCGGCCTCCTATAGCCAAGCACGCATGCGCGAACAGGCCGGCCCAGGCCCAGGCCCAGGCGCAGGCCGCGTCGCGGAGCTGGGCTCAAGGGCTCATGCACACCCAGGGGCATAAACACAAGTTGGCACACATCTGGACACAGGTCTGCACGGGTAAAGCGTGCGTGAGTGCGCACACACGGATACATCCGGAGAGCTCTTTCTACCCCGCAGGGACCCCACCAGGGACCCCCGTTACCCGCCCTGAAAGAAGCAGGGTGTCTCTTAAGTCGGGGAAGCAGCCGGGCTGGCCCCTTCGACGAGACCCGGCCGAGCTTCCCCCACTGTCCCTCTGGCCCACTTCCTCCGCCACCCCTGCCTGGTGACCAAGGACAGATAACAACTACCTCCGCGGCTCTCGCTGTCCGCAGGCTTCACCTGGATCGGCCGCGCCATCTGTGAGGAGAGACAGGAGGGAAGGGTGAAGGTTTGGCCCGTGGGGTCGGGTGCCAGCAGGGGCTTTGCCTCAGCTCCTGCCCGATGCACCTGCCCACCTCCCTTGGCATGACACTCACCCGCCTCAGGACCCCATGAGACCCCAGTCAAACTAGCAGATGCATGATCCCACCTGGAGGGTGGGGTGTGTCTGGCAAACTCTTAGTTAGCCTTCAAAACCCAGTGACAGTTATCCTCTCTTCCTGGAAGTCTCTTTGTCCTCCCTAAGTATAAGATTGTAAAGATGGCCCAGTTCCTCCAGTGTCCTACAGGTCAGGTGACTCTACAGTTCTTGCCATCAAGAACTGAAATCTATTCTCCCAGCCCTGGTACTGGACCTGACCACTGGACTTTTTCTGACTAACAGAATGAGGTGGCAGTGAAGCTGTGAAGTGAATTCAGAGCCTTTCTCATGCCTTCCTGGCATGCTGGCACTGCCAGTTGGACATATGTGAGGTACTGAGTGACACCCACCCCAGGAGAGGCCAGTGGAACTTTCTACAAGGCTCAAAATCACATCAGCACACCTCAGAACCATGAGCAGATAAAATGACCAAGATAGCTTGTTACCCGGCAGCAGCTGACTGATACACCCAGACAGCTAATTTTAGCCAGCTCCCAGCAGAGGGAGTAAAATACCTGAGCGGACTAGTGAACCACCAGGAACCACTGCGCTGTATTCCTTCACCTCCCACCTAAAATAATGAAAACGATCCTCCCACACACAGTCCTGACATGAGCCCATGGGGACTGAGAATAGACTCAAGGGATGTGGGAAAAGAGGCATGTGTTTATCCACACTCCTGGGATAGAATCCTCTCAGCTTGGAGCCTCCTCAACTCCTAAGCATCCTGCACAACCCAGCTCAAAAGCACCTCCCAGCAGGCATCCTGCCTTGCTTCTGCCTCAGGCCTGGAAGCTTCACCATCTTGTTCCGTTTCCCTTCTCCCTGGGGACAGCATGGTCCCACACAGGGCAGGATATGTGGAGAAATCAGAGGAAATGGCCTGCACAGATAGGCACCTGTGGCTGGAACAGGTGCTTGTCCCAGGCCCTCCCACATCCACTCAGCCCCGGGACAGGGCCCTGCATCCATCTTAGGATGTTACCATCGAGGCCCAGAAAGAAGGGACAGGATGTCCCAGTTAAGGGTGGGGAGTGCTTCCTGGACTGAGGCCCCAGGGAACTTTCCCAAGAGCACACCCTGTTCTCTGCCTGTAAACCCCAGATCTCCTGCCTCAGATTCCTTCCTGTCTGACCTCTCCCAGACCTCGCAGGCCTGAGAGCGAGCCTCGCCCTGGGGTCCTCCCTTGACCCGACCCCACCCCTCCCTCCTCCTCCTAGCACCTCCCTTCCCAAGTCCCCGTCCCTCTTGAAACCCTCCCCCCTCAAAACTCTCCCCTTCTGGTCCCTTCCTCCTCTTTGAGTGTGTCCTGGACACACTTGGGGTGATGTCCATTTGAACTCAGCCTTGGGGACCCCAGAGAGCCCTTAGCCTTCCCCAGCCCTACCTTCTCGTCACCAGCCACGCCCTCCACAGGACCCTGACCACCTGGCAACATCCCCAACACTTCTCCCTTCCCCCACCAGCCAGCAGCCTCCCAGCCCCACCACCCCCTACACACCGGCTCCTCGCAACCTGGGTACCACACCCCAGCGCGCTGGAGGCAGGAGGGGAGGTTACTCCAACCGGATGGGACCAGCTTCTGGGCCTGGGGTGACCAGAAGAGGGGGACAGGAGGGGGAACCCCAGCTCTACCCTCGCGCTCTCCCACCAGCCCCCTCCCGCCTCCGCTGGCCCTCACCTCCTCCTCTCCCCTCCTCCCTCCCAGCACCTTGGGCAGAGGAGGATGGGGTTGCCATGGCAACGCTGATTCACCACACGGAAGCTGGCAATTGTTGTTGCCATGGAAACCGCCTCTTAGGGGCGAGCCCAGCTCCTGCCTTGCATAAAAGAGATATTTAAATATAATCTTTTAGCGATGGATGAGCCGAGGGAGGGAGGGAGGGAGGGAGGGGCGGACACGGGGAGAGAATCTACCCCATCACCCAGCCCCCTACGTCCGCACCCCGTTCACAGGATTTGGGGTACCTGCTCTCCACCCCTTACTCCCGGCCCCGTCCACCGCTGGACCCGGGACCTTCGGCCTCTGATCGCAAAGCTCCTTCCCCCATGCTGGGCCAGCTGGGGATAGAGGAGCGGTCCGGTCTGCCCAGGGAAGCCGGTGAGGACCCCCTCCTCTCCAAGTCCCCAGCCGCTGCCGCGTTCCGAGGCCCCTCCGTCCCCGCCCCGCGCCCGCCGCCCGCCTGCGCCCGCCTTACCCACCGGCCGCGCCGCGCCAGGCTGGCATCCACGTGCCGCCGCCGCCCGGGCACACGGGCGCGCACACGCCGGGCCAGGAGGAGGCGCCAGGCAGAGAGCTGGGTCTCCCCACACCCCACCCTCCTGTCGCCCCTGCCCGCCCATCTGGCCCTGCCCACCTCCTTCCGGCTCCTTCTCTCCATCTGTCCCACCAGGTCCCTGCCGAGCGCCCTCCCTCCTCCGTCCACCTCCGCCGGCTCCCCATCGCTGTGTTCCTTCCTTCTCCCACCCTTGCTTTTGCACTAACTCAACAGCCTCTCTGCTGTGCTCCCATGTTGAGTACTTTGAGGACCCCAGCAGTAGCAGAGAGGGGAGATGGAGTTCAGACACTGACACTTCCCCATAGGGGTCAGGAGTTGGAGCAAAGGGCAGGAAAGAACCAAAAGTTAACCTGGTGAACATGGAAAATCTCCAGTGGGTTTTGAAGTAGGAGTAGGAGTTTGGAAGGGGGAGTTGGAGACAAGAACCTAGCACAGATGAAAGGGAAATGAACCGAGATAAGAAAGACCTGTGGTTTCCAGGGCTCCTGAGAAAGCAGAGCTGCCTTCTTCATCCTGGGCAAGGGCACGCTGAGCACAGGAAAAGACCAAGTTGTGTAGCCAGGGAGTGGGCTTGGGGTGTGTCATGGGTGGGGCCCCCTCGGAGCCCCCTGAAGTTTCAGGGGTGTCCAGGGTGTCCCTGGCCTCCCAAGTCCTTGGTGAAGAGAGGAACAGTGTTCTCTCCCACAATTGGGTTCCTCCCTAGAAGCTGGACCTGCAGCCCCTACTTTTCCCAGGGGATACAGAAGCCCCAGGCTCCATTTCGGGTCAGAGGCTGGGGTGTCTGTTGGGGCCTGAGTCCTGCTCAGCCTCGATCCCCAGGTCCCGAGGTCCGACCTGGATTCCGTTTCCCGAGACTGTTGTTCAACTGTGATCTTATTCTAGAGCGGTGAGTTGATTACACTGTGACCCCCACAGAATCGCTACTGCACTGCTGGAGGAGACTGGCAAGGAAGGGCTTTGCCTCGCTCCTGACGCGGCTATGAGGGGATTCGGAGGTGGGGACGCGCAGAGCTACCAACGACCCCAGTGCCCGGACCCTCGTGCAGTTTTTGTTGTTTTATTGTTGTTTTGGTTTGGTTTTTTGAAACAAGTTCTCGCTATGCAGTTCAGACTGGCCAGGAACTCACAGCAATCCTCCTGCCTCAGCCTCCCAAGTGCTGGGATCGCAGGTGTGCGCTGCCATGCTCGGCCCTCGTGGTTGACAGAATGAGACAGAAGCACCCATTCCTACTGTCCCCAACCCAGACATACATGAAGGTTCTGCAGCGAGAGGGAGGCGGGATGTGGGGTGGTGGCTCGGGATGCCCAGCTCTGCCCCCTCCCTGCTGGTCATGCGCAGTGCACAATGCAGTGGGACCCTTCCCTGTAAGGGGCGAAGCTCTGCTAGACTGGCCCCACGGAGAAGATCCTAGGGAAGTAGAGACACGAAGGCTCAGACATCCACCCCAGCATTCCCCAGCCTCCACCCTGAAGAGTGCACCCCAGAGTGCTCCCACCCCCAACACCACCCCATCTTTTACTCATGAGAAGAATGTCAGCTACACACAGTGGATATTCTGGAACCTGAGCTCCTATTTGTCCAAGGCAGAAATCCAACACTTGTCCACCAAAAACACATCACAGTATCTCTGTTCATCATGGCAAATACTGGAAAAAACTCAAACACCCCTCAAGCACAGGTTAAACTGAGTGCACTGTGTGCTGGAGTACTATACAGTGATGAAAAAGCACACGCCACTGCTTCCCAAGCCAAGGGTCATCTCATGTCCTTCCTAGCAAGTAAAACCAAAAGAAAGGTGGAAAAGATGTGTGTGGTGGGGAGGCTGAGGCAGGAGGATCACTGTGAGTTTGAGACCAGCCTAAGCTATACAGTGAGACCCTATCTTAAAAAAAAGAAAGAAAGAGAAAGACTCAAGGGGTCCTCATCTCCCAGATGCAGCTCTGAGCTGCTTCCTTCTCACTATGGAGCAAAATGAAGACTCAAGGCGAACCCAGCCTGAATCCAAGCGGCTGAGGAGCCAGATCTACAGAGCTGGGTGGGTGTGAGTGGCAGCCCTACCTGGGCCACCTCTGCCGGGCAGCCTCGGACAGGTTCCTCCCCTCTCTGAGCCCCAGCCTACCCCTCTGTCCATGCACCTCAGGCTGATGAGGGGGTTCTGGGAGGTCCCCAGCAGGGCTGGAGAACAGTGGTGACCCTCTGTGGAAGGCAGCGGACACAGGCCCAGAGAGAGGGACATTGCTTCACACACACACACACCAAATCAAGACCACAATCTCAGCCATCTGTACCTACTAGGGCACCAGCCCTAGGTCCAAGGACAGTGCTGGCCAACAGGGCCCTGTACTGAGTGTCGCATCATAAGTGTGTGTTGGTGCAAGTGGCACTGAGCGTGGTTACAAAGACCAAGGCAGTCACAACGCCATTAGGTGGTATGGTCTTTCTTGTTTGTTTTGTGGTTCTGAGGATTGAACCCAGGGCCTTTGCACTGAGCTATATAACCCCAGACCCTTTTGCTCTTAATTTTGAGACAGAGTTTCACTAAGTTCCTAAATTGCCCAAGCTCGGTTTTCAATTGTGATCCTCCTGCCTCAGCCTCCGAAGTAGCTGGAATGACAGGGGTGTGCCATTGTGACAGGCTAGATGATGAGATGAGAACTTACGAGACCACATGCATAAATGCAGTAGGTCATTGTTTGAAACATGAAGCTATGCATGACCAAGTATACTCATAGCCAACGGGGGACCCATTAGGCTAATGCTGTCTGTTGTTTGAGAGTCTAGATTTTAGAGCTGTGCCATCCAATATGGCACCCGGCCTCCAGTCTAAAACATTCTAGACCTGTGCGGTCCAGCGCAGCAGCTGACCCCAGTTCTAGAACACTCAGCTCTACACTGCCTTATCCTGCTGCCATCCATCAGCTGTGGTCATTTAGGTTTAAATATAAATTTCTTTAAATTAAATAACATTAGCAATTCAGTCTCTGAGACACACTTGTGGCAGTTCAAAAGCTCTTTCTGGTCTTGCCTTTTTTTTTTTTTTTATGTCTTTTTGAGGCAGGGTCTTGTGTGCAGTTCAGGTTGGCCTTGCGCTCACTTTGTAGCCCAGGCTGATCTCAAACTCGCGACCATCCTCCTGCCTCAGCCTCCCGAGTGCTGGGATTACAAGTGTGTGCCACCATGCCCAGCCTTGCCCTTGTTTTTATAAATAAAATTTTATTGGCACGTGGCCGAGTGCATTCATGTACAAGTTTTCTACGATGCTTTTATGCTTTGAACAGCTGCCACAGGTGTTGTATGGCCTGAAAACCCCAAAATATTTACCTGCTGAGCATTGATAGGAAGAAAATGTTTACTGACTCATTCTAGAACATTTTATTTTATTGTTTTACTTATTTGTGTTACTGGGCCTTCACAAGGTCTTCAAGGCCTTCACTGAGCTACATCCCCAGCCCTTTATTTATTTATTTATTTATTTTTTAATGTATGTGGTGCTGGGGATCGAACTCAGGGCCTTGTGCATGCAAGGAAAGAGCTCTACCACTGAGCCATATCCCTGCCCCCCCTTTTTTATTTTTTGAGACAAGGTCTCTCTAAGTCACTGAAGTGCTAAATTGCCTAGGCTTGATTCAAAGTCAAGATCCTCCTGCCTCAGCCTCCTGAATGCTGGGATGATAGGCGTGCCCCACCTCGCCTAGCTGCCGGTATTATATTTTTATTAGCTAACACCGTTCTAGAACATTCTCTGCTCCTCATTCTCTTAAGCAGGATCTCCCTGTGAGAGTTGTCAGCATTTAGGGTTGGGGTGTTCTCAAGGGTAGGGCTCCCAGGGCACTGCAGGGTGCTCAGCCACGTTTAGGCCTCAGGGCAAGAGCTCCCTGAGTCTTGAGGACCACGCTCTCATCTGCAGGGGTCACCCGGTGTCCTGGGGGCAGAGTCGCCTGGCTGAGCCCCTCCCACCACCCCAGTTCTGTCAGTGAATGCGGTTCTCCTGCCCAGCGCATGCGCGATGCCAGCTGCGTTCCTGCGGAGTCCCCGCGCACTCGGTCCCACAACACTCGGCCCCCACCTCTCTGTCTTCGTCACCCATTGCCCCAGACTCAGCCCATAGGTTCTGTCCCTGCAGAAAGCGTCCTGTGTTCTGTCTTCAGAGACTGTAGCCGCCGGGTGTGGCCCCACCCCCAACACTGGCCGTCCTCTGGCCCTGGTCCTGTGCTCACCCCTGTGCTGAGCTGCGCTGGCCCTGAACGCCTGCCCCCGTCCATTTGGGAAAGTGTCTTGCAAAGGGAGGGTCCTGGGAGTGAACCCCTGGCTGTCAGATAAACCCCGGCCCCCAAGAGGTGCCCTGAGCAGAGGAAGAAGGCGTGACAGGCGAGAAGAGGCCCTGGAAGAGGGGACGGTGGCAGTGACACAGACTTGGTCATGGGGTCAGGACAGTAGGGGACAGAGCCGGACATGGTGGCAGATGCCTGTCATTCCAGCACTTTGGGAGGCTGAGGCAGGAGGAGGACACATTGGAGCCCAGCCTGGGCAACTTAGGAACTTAACGAGACCCTGTCTCAAAATAAATAAACTAGGATGGACCTCAGCGCGAAGGCCCCCGGGTTCCATCCCCAATACTGAAAAAAAAAGGAAAAGAAATAAACAGTAAATCAAATCGGATTGTTCCTCTGAACGTCGCCATCCCACGACTTTGGAGTCACCCAGAGAGTAAGTCCAAGCTGCCCGCTCAGGTGGTCTACCATGACCCCTCCCTCAACCTCCGTGATCCTCAGATGCATCAGGCGCCGTTCTACCTCAGGGCCTTTGCACAGCTGTTCCCTCAGACACATCCTTCTTCCCAGAGGAAATGTAGGGCTCCCTTCCTCCCTCCCTCCCTACCTCCCTTTTCAGATCACCCCCAAAGAGGGCTTTTTCCGAATCTTTGCTCTGGTCAGATGCAGCAGCGCACACCTGTAATCCCAGCACTTGGGAGGCTGAGGCAGGAGGATTGTTGCGAGTTCGAGACCAGTCTGGGCTACAAAGTGAGCTCAAGGCCAACCTGAACCATATAGTGAGACCCTGTCTCAAAAACAAAACAAAACACTAAGTGCTTGTTCTGATAACCTGTCTTTCTTATCCCTACATGGTCCTCACCATCTGAAGGTATCTCATTGACCCACTACCTCCAGGTGGCCAAGATGGCTCTCCGTGCACAAAACTTTAAGGGATGGACCTTGGGTGGACCCCTAATTCTCCCAAATTAGTGTCCACTAGCTGCCTCGCTGCCTGAAACCTTCTTCCCAGCCTGATCAGGAGAAGGTGCTGCCCATGGTGAAGGGGAAAAAGACGCAGATTTCTGGGCAGGTGGAGCTTAGAGGTGAGCTCAGGGGACCACAGAGGTGGGCAGCTCTGAAGTGGGAGAGGCTCTGCAGAGAGGGTATGGGGATGGGCTATGGCAGCTGACACCCAAAGGTGAGGGAGAGACTGCTTCCAGGGGTGTCACAGCTACCTTGAGGCTTGCTGAGCCTAGGGGACATGAGGATAGCTGGGGAATCAACCAGAGATGGTGACAGGAACTTAGCACAGTGTTAGCAAATATTGGGGGCCCCATGGAACTGTTGCATGGATGGACGGATGGATGGATGGGTGGGCGGGTGGATGGGGGATGGGTAGATGGATGGATGGGTGGATGGTTGGGAGGATGGATGGATGGGTGGGTGGGAGGATGGATTAGTTAATGGGTGGGCGGGTGGATGGATGGATTGGTGGATGGAGAGAGGGGTAGATAGAGGATGTGTGGGAGGGCAGACAGATGGATGGACGCATGAGAGGAGGGGAGGAGGATCAGTGCCACACGAAAAGAAGGCTCTCCCAGGCCTACAAGAGTTGAAAACATCACAGGGGACCAACCGCTCACCAGCACAGGTCTGGAGTGAGGCCGTGCAGGTTGTGACACCTGGTCCATGGCGCGCTGGCTGCCTGACGCTGCACTAATCTGACACCACACCAGCTTGGCCCCCATTTCTCCTCCGCACCCCACCCATTCTCCCCGGGGACCCTGGCACCTGGCAACAGTGCATGGTAGAGGTGACAGGTGTGTCATCCTGAGGCTGAGCACAAAGTGGGGGGCTTCCTTCTCTGTCACCTTTGGGTCCCAGCCCCAGGGGAAGTCAGCCACCAGGTGTGCACACCTTTGTAGAGCACTGAGACATCCAGTCCCTGCCACACTCCTGCCAAGGCCTTGGCTGGCTCTGAGGCAGGAGGGTGCCATAGTCTCACACCAGCTCCTGCCTCCAAGCAGCTACACGACAACCCCAGTGGAGGGTGACTTCTGTGCGGCCCCTGGTGCTATCACAGCCCTGAGGCTTCAGAACACAAAACCCCTGGCATTGCCTGCATGGGCCGTCTGCCTGCCTGCTTAGTTCAGTTGCTTCAGGGACCTGCAGAGGCCCCAGAAAAAGTTGGATTTGGTACTCTACGTTTCTTCCGCAGTGCTGTTGCCTGTGCCTGAGATGCCCTTTCCTCTCCTATCCAGTAGGGATTACACAGGGTGTGACCCCCCAAGGGTCATGGGCCAGAAGTGTGGTCCTCAGGGTGGCCATATTGGGAGGTGGTGGGACCTTTAACAGGTGGGACCTAGAGGCAGGAGGTTAGGTTATTGGGGGCATGGCCTCCAGGTTTCAACAGTTTTCTTGGGAAGGGAGAGTGAGCTGTAAACAGAACGGGAGCCAGGCTTGGTGCCCACTACCTGTCATCTCAGCACTCTGGGAGGCTGAGGCAGGAGGAACTCAAATTCCAGCCCAGCCTGGGCAACTTAGCAAGTCAGTGAGATCTTATCTCAAAATAAAAAAACAAAAACAAAAAAAAAGGGCCAGGGATGTAGTTCAGTGTAAAAGCCCTGGGTTCAATTCCAGTATTGCAAAAGAAAAAAAAAACTTAAATAAATAAATGGAGTAAACAGTCCCCTCCCCCACCCTGGCTTCCCGCCCCACTGTGTGATCCCTCCCTCTCATATGCTGTCCTGCACTGTGATGGGCCTTCTGCAGGGTCCTCTCCAGAGGGGGGCTGATGTTGGTGCCACACCCGTTCTCCCCCAACCATGAGCTTGAGAGACCTCTCTTCTTTCTCAAATCCCCAGCCTCAGGTGTTTCTTTATATGAGGACCAGGACATGGACGGGTACAGCATCGTGTGTCTGTTTTTCTCTCAAATGTTACCCCTTCACCCAAGCCCTCTGTGACTCCCTTCTCTGCAGGGTCCACCACCACCCCATCCCATGACATGCTTCCAGCGTGAGGACCAGAGAGGTTAGGTCACTGGCTCATTATCACCCAGCAAGGACAGATGCTACCCACACATATGTCATTGCCTAGGCTGCAATGCACCCCAACCAGTGGCTTTTTATTCTTCATGATGGGGTTGAGACCACAATCCAGGATTTTTATTATTTGTTGAGAGCTGAAACAAACTAAAGGCATACCTCATGTCCCCAGAAAGTGTACCCTGCACAGCCCACATGCCCTCCCTGCCTGCCCTCTTCTCTCTCTGCCCCTGGCTCCCTCTTGTCCAGCCACATGTGTTCCCTGCTGTTCCTGCAATGAACTGGGCTCTGTCCTGCCCCAGGGCCTTTGCATGCTTTTCCCACTTCCCCATCCTTTAGGTCTCTGTCCAATGACACATGCACTCTGGGCCAGGTAAGCTTGTGCAGTATACAACCTGAACAACCATACACAGCCCCCGCCTGCAAAGTCTACAACACAGCACAAGCAGTATAAATGCTCACTCGGAAGAAGATGTCTGCCCCTCTGCTTCTTATCTCTTTCCAAGTCCAGAGGTAGCATATGGATTTCTCAGCCAGTCCCAAGAAGGGCTTGGCCCCAGGCTGGGAGTAACCCTGCACCCCCTGCCCCCGCCATGCAAGACTCACCCCAGGCAAGGTCTTCTGCTCGTGCAGGGCAGTCTGAGCTTTGATGGCAGAATCCCTGGCACAGTAGGTCAGGAAGGCACAGCCTGGAGTGGGGAAGAAAAACAGGGGGTGAAAAGGGAGTCTGTACAGCCGAGTCACACAGCATGACCGCGACAGCCAGAGGTGGGAACTCACGTGCCCATCAACAGCAGAATGGGCGCACAGTGTCCCACACGCTGGACTATTACTCTGCCAGGAAAAGGATTATAGTCCTGATACTGCTACATGCAGGGTGGACCTTGAGGCTGTGCTGTTTAGAGAACTAAACCAGTTACAGAGGGACGACATTGTAGGGTCCCACACCCAGGAGGCCCTAGCGCCATCAGACCCACAGAGACAGGAAGGAGATGGTTGTGGCGAGCCAAGGAGAGGACAGGGGTCAGTGTTTCCTGGGGACAGAGGCTTGGGTTGGGATGAGAAAGGCCTGGAGGTGGACGGTGGGGATGGCGCGCAGCCAGGTCAGTGTACTAAATGGCGTTGAGCTGTGCACTTAGAAGTGGTTAAGTTGGCCCAGTGTCACGGTGCACACCTATGTCAGCACTCTGGGAGGCTGAGGCAGGAGGATCACAAGTTTGAGCCCAGTCTGGGCAACTGAGTAACTGACCAAGACCTTGTTTCAAAAAAAAAAAAATTGACAGGCTGGAGATGGAGCTCAGTGCAAAGGTCTCGGGTTCAGTCTTCAGTACCAAAGGGGAGAAAAAGGTTAAATTGGTAAATTTTATGTTGTATATATTTTACCACGATAAAAACTACAGCCACTAGAGGCAGGAAGATCATGAGTTCAAGGACAGCCTGGATTACATGGTAACATCTTGCTTCAAAAACAAAGTCAGACAGCTTGATGTTTGACTGGCGCTCATCATGGATCTATGTGTTCACCCCTTTGGGGGGATGGGATACAAACATCTACTAATCTGCAGCTCCTCCTTCCCCCTTCTCTTGCTTTGTACTGGGGATGGGACCCGGGGCCTTCACACCGAGGGCACCCCAGAGCTTTTGAGTTTGTATTCTGAGACAGTGTCTCCCTATGTTGCTAAGGTGCTCAGGTTGGGCTCGAATTTGCTTTTTTTTTTTTTGGTCTTTTTGAGACAAGGTCTCACTATGCAGTTCAGGCTGGCCTCGAGCTCACTTTGTATCCCAGGCTGGTCTCGAACTCACAACGATCCTCCTGCCTCAGCTTCCCAAGTGCTGGGATTACAAGGCATGCGCCACCACAGCCGACTGGGCTCGAATTTGTGATTCAACTGCCTCAGCCTCCCAGAGTGCGGCACTGCACCTACCTTCTCTCTTCTTGAGGTTTCTGTTTTCTAAATTTTACGCCCTCAATTTTTAGAGGAAAGGAATTGTCTTTTTTTTTTTTTTGTACCAGGAATTGAACTCAGGACCTTACAGTTGCCAGGCAAGCGCTGTGCCACTGAGCTATATTCCCAGCCCGGGAATCGCCTTAAGACGAAGAGCCTTAACATCTGAGAGAAACTGGCAGGACTGGCAAAAAGCTGGGCTGCAGGCAGCCGTATAACAAGGGCGCAGGCCACTCCCCCCACCCCTTGGGTCTTTTTTCCCTCACAAAGTCCGGGTCTGCGGGACTTGGAGGGTGGGGCCCTGGGAAGGCAGCGTCAGGTCTTTGAAGCGACCTTGAAGCAAAATAGCCGCAAGGGCTGGGAGCTCAGAGAGGAAACCAGAGTAACGCTCGCCCACCGAGCCCGCGCCGCTGTCCCTGGTGCTGAAGCAACTCGGGAGCCGCTGGGGCGTCTCTGCCCGGCGCGGGGCCGCGCTAGGGCATCGTTGGGGTGACGTCAGTACAGGCCTAGGAACCCCAGAGGCCACCGGGAGCTGGGGGACAGATGGTCCCCCAGGGTCTCAGAGGAACCAGCCCCGCCCGCACCCTGACTTCAGCCTTCCGGCCCCAGAACTGTGAGAGAATAAATGTCTGGTGTTTTGGGGGTTTTTTGAGACAGGATCTCGCTGTGTAGCTCCGGCTGGCCTTGAACTCATGGTGATCCTCCTGCCTCGGCCTCCCAAGTGGTAGGACTACAGGTGTACATCACCAAGCCTGGCCATTGATTTTTTTTATTTTTAAAATATTAATGAGCTTAAACTCAATATTCATTCATTTAATCCTTACAACCCCAGTAAGTAGCTGGCAGTTTACAGATGGGGAGCTGAGGTGGAAATAGGGTAAGCCATTACTTGAGGTCACACAGCAGGTGAGGGGCCATCCAGGGATTTTGTTTGTTTGTTTTTGAAACAGGGTCTCCATATGTAGCTTAGGCTGGCCTTGGACTCTCCGTGATCCTCCTGCCTCAGCCTCCTGAGTGCTGGGATCACACGTGTGCACCACCGCACCCGGCAATCAGGGTTTGAACCTAGGCAGGCCAGCTGTGGCTGCACGCTAACGACAGGGATGCCCTCTGAGGTTTGCGTCTTTCCCAGATGCTTTCCCCAGGGTATTCGGGGCGCCTCGGGCCTGAAGGGGCTGCAAAGCGCAGCAGCCTGTCAAGGAGCGCAGGCTGGATGAGATATCATCACCCCAGCCAGGCCCAGAGAGACCTGGGCCCAGCTCTGCCCCCACACAGCTGCCCCGAGAGTGACGAGTCTCAGGAGCTTGTTGGCTGAGCCTTGGAGGTCCCCAGGAAGTGGAGATGTGGATGAGGCCAGTCCCACCATGAGGGTCCTGCCCATTCCGCCCAGTGCCTGGCCCTCCATCCCCTACATCTGCCGCCACTGTCAAAGCCTGAACAAGAATGGGTCTTGGGGTCACAGGTCCCTCTCAGGACCCAGGGGCCAGCCAGAGACCAGCCCCTCAGGTACCAAGAGGAAACATCCCTAAGATAAACCTAGATCTGCCTGGGCTGGGCTGCGTAGGGCTGGGGGTGAGCAAGCTGGGCATGTGCAGAGAGAACCCTGTGGGCCCCCCTCCCTGTGGGCCCTCTACGCTCTGGTCCCAGAGCTCAGCTTCCAGAACCTCGAGCCCCTTAACATTATTGGTACAACTGTCAAGGTCCATGGAACACCAGGAGAGGGAGGCATGATAGCTTATAGCCTCAATCCCATTCACAGGGGGAAACTGAGGCACCAGGTGTCAAGTCATTTGCCCCAAGGACTTCTGGCTCCAGCCCTTTCTCTCTGTCTCTGTCTGCTCGGGTGGATCCCAGAGCCTTTTGCACAGAGGCCTTCCCCAGCCCGTTTTTATGTTTTATCTTGAGACAGGAGCTTTCTCTCCACGAGGACAGAGATGAAAAAAGGGAGGCGCACACAAGGCAGGAGGCAGAGGGAAAGGGGGCGCTGGGGCCTCACTGAGAGGGTGGGGTCCAGGAGGTGTGGTCAAAAAAATACAGTGAATGTTTAAAATTTTTTTAAAAGATGATCACCGTAAAGGGTACATTCTCGTTAACACCCCATCAGAATCCTCCCCCTCACTTCCAACACACTCATTCCAACTCCTCGCCCCTTCCTGCAGCAGCGCTGGAGTCCTCTTTCCTTAGTGTCTTTCATCACGCTGTCCTGGCTGCTTTGATGTCCGGAGTGGATTCCCTTTCGCGGGCTTTGGGGAAGATGCAGAAGTCACACAGTAACAGATCGGAGACGAAGGTGGGCGGGGACACAGCGTCACGTGTTTATGAGCTGCCTTTCCATTGGATGGAACTCGCAAGCAGCATCCATCATATTTTTGATCACGCCTCATAAAGACCCTCAGGAAAGAGGACTCCAGAGCTGCGGCAGGAAGTGGCCAGAACCGTGGGATCGGTGTGTTCAAAGTGAGGGGGAGGGGTTTGTTTTTTTTTTTTTTTGCGGTACTGGGGATCGAACTCAGGATCCTGCGCTTGCTAGGCAGGCGCTTATTCCACTGAGCTATATCCCCAGCCCGAGGGGGAGGGTTTTAAGAGGGACACATGGGAAGGTGGCTTTTATTGTAAGACACTTTAAAATTTAAGCATTCATCATATAATTTTGATCACCTCTTATAAGAGGGTGTTGTGGGTTAAATTGTCTCCTCCATAATAAAAGATATGTCTGTTTCGGACCCTTGAACGCCACTGTCTTTGGGCAAAGGGTCTCTGCAGGCAAATGAGAAGGTCCTGGGTAATGAGGTGAACTGCAGGTGCACCCACCCCTGGGGCCTCACTCTGCTATGCTCATACTTGCAGTCCTGGTATAGACGGGTGAAACCAAACCTCAGAGAGGCACAGCAGCCTCCTCAAGGCCACACAGCATGTCTGAGACAACCTCCAGGTCTCTACCCCAATTGGCCAGAGAGTAGCACTTGGGGATGATTTCATTTACTAAAGGCTCTCCCACTGATCTAAGGGCCTAAATACACACACACACACACACACACACACACACACACACACACACACGTACATGGGCATGTGTGCACATGCACAAATTTTTTAAAATAAAATAAACAGGCTAGGTATGGTGGTGCGTCCCTGTCATTCCAGTACTCAAGAGGCTGAGGAGGGAACATCAGTACAAGTTCAAGGCCAGCCTGGGCTATGTAGTGAGACCCTGTCTCAGAAACAAAAACCTCCACAGGGTCCAGCCCAGTCCCCTTCATTTGGCCCCTGGCTCTCACTCTCAGCCCACAGCAGTCAGAGGGTGTTGCAAGCCCCTGAGTCAGGTCCCTCCCTCCTCTGTCCTCAGCCCCCTTCATGGCTCCCACCCCCTGGGCCAAAGCCCAAGTCCTCCTGCAGTCCACAGAGCCCTGCATAGTGCCCTCCCCTCCCTACCTTTCTTGGACCCTCTCTGCCCCTTGCTCCCTCTGCTCCAGCCACACAGCCTCCTGCTGTTCCTGTGCCACCCCAGCTTCTGTCCTGCCCCAGGGCCTTTGCACATGCCTTGCCCACTGCCTGGACCTCCTTTTCCTTTGCTTTAGAACAATAGCCTTCTCATTTGCCATTCCAGTCTCATCTCAAATGTCACCTCACTTTCACTGCCAAAGTAACACGCATCATGACTTATTTTTTACCATGCACACCAATTAAACTTTATTTGTGTGTGAGTATCATCATTCTCTCCTCCCTGGACTGCTGTGTGTATCTAGAGCCTAGCTCAGTGCCCAGTGCACACCACAGGGACTCAGGGATTCCTCCTCGATGGTTTGGCTGCCAGACCGTGCACACAGGACTCTGTCCCACGCAGGAGAGCACTTAGGCTAATTTTGCGGGCACAGAGTAACCCTCACTGTCACACCTGCTTGTTAAGGTGGCCATCAGTACTTTTCATGTGTCACACAGTGGCTCAGGGTTAGAGAAATGAAGGCACTTATCCAAGATCCCACGAAAATAAAAACCAGAGCCAAGACTGAGAGCCAGATCCATGAAGGAGATGATCACCCATCTTTGCCAGATGAGGAAGGCCAGGCTGGGCACAGCGGGCAAGCGCCTGTCTGTCTTCCCCTCACCGCCATCCTGGCCTTCCCCTCCCCTCCCCTCAGCCCCCTGTCTTTCTGCGTGCGCGCGCGCGCGCGCACACACACACACACACACACACACACACGTCCATCTGCATCTCTGCACACCCACCCGCCTGTTCACACCATTACCATCCAGCTACCCATCCACATTTGCATCCGTCCATTCATCAACTTCCAGCCGCCAACCAGCCAGCCACCCACCCACCCGATCTGAATCTGTCCATCCAAGCATCCAGTTCCCATCACCCAGCCACCCATCTGCCCCTCATCCCATTCCTCTCCAGCCACCCCCGTGTTTCACACCTCCGGCCATGGCCCCCTCCCACCCACTGTCCCCGCCCACCTCTAGCCCAGCCACTGACTCATTGGCCACTCCCCGGCCTGGCTGCCTGCTCTGTCCCCGCTCCTGGCGAACAGGACATCCCTGCCTCCCCTGAGTGGCAGCACCACCATGACCACGGCTGTGGCTATGACTGACCATGACCACGGCCTCTGCACTGTGCGAAGCCAGTGTCTCCCACACTCAACCCTCCTGCCCGTGCTGCCGAATCTCACTGCCTCCTTCCCCTGCTGCTCTTCCCAAGTGGCTCAGGGGTGGGGCCACCACGCTGCTGTGTGACCTGGGGTGGGGTGTGGTCCTCTCTGGGCTCCGATCACCTCCCTGTCCCTGTGGAGGAGGAGAATCCAGCCCCTCTCCTCCTTGCCCTCTGCTCCCCTCTGCAGCAGGGCCTCTCCTCACCCAGAGCCTCGAGGCCGGCAGAGCCGCCTGTCTGCTTACCAGGGGCACAGGAAGTTAACAGGCCTTCCCTCTCTGCTCTGAATTCCTCCCTGCTTTAAACTCCTTCACGGCTCCCCAGGGCCCTAAGTAAAGCATGCAAGATCCACCAGTCCAGCTACGGAGTCTCTGACCTCCTGCCTCTCCTCCTGCTCCTCTCCTCCACAAGGGCCCCTCACAGCCAGGCCTTCACCACCCGGTCTTCTCTGCCCAAAACCAGGGAGACACACATCCGCCCCTTGCTCGCCACTGTGCATCCTGCCCTTCATAGGAAGCCAAAGTGTTTCTGTGAATGAATAAAACAGTGCTTTGTCCACCTGGGACACTCCTGTTTGACCTTCAAAGCCCCAATTCTAAAGCTCCCCCTCATGCAGCTGGATTCCCCAGGCAGAGCTCCCCTTCCTTATCCAGTTCCCCCAACCTATGCCTTTCTGTATCCCCCCACCTCTGCAGTTGGACATGTCCATGTCTAGTTTGGCTTTAAGGCCTGGTATACAGCAGTTGCTCAATAAATGTCAGTGACGTGGGCAGGTGTATTAACACACAGCCTGTCCCACCGTGAGTCCCTAAGGAAACTCTTAGTCCCAGATGGCAGTGTTCTCACACACACACACACACACACACACACGCACGCACGCACGCATGCTGGAACACAGTTGGGGCTTAATAAATGTTCTCCACCTAACCAAACAGCAGAAACGACATCAACGTCACGGACAGGAGGCTCCGGGGCCTCCTAAGGGCAGCTGGGGAAACTGAGGCATGGTGGGGGATGCGCCTGAGTTAGATCCCCAGAGATCCCACCGAGAGTCGCTCGCTGGGTCACTCCCACCCTTCCTCGCCTTGGGCTCTCAGCCTTGCCGGAGCCCCGCTGCAGCCGCCCCGCCCCTCCTCCGCTCCCATGGCAACGCGTCCCCCGCCACCCCCGCGCACCCCTCCATCCCCAGCACGGCTTTAAGATAAATATTGTCATTAGCATGCAAATGCGGGCGCTATTTGCATAAAGGGGGCCGCGCAAGCAAGCCCGAGCTGGGGAGGCATTCACGTGCGGTCCCCACGTGGGGGGACCTTATGGTCCCCTTGGAAGCACGGTCCGTGCCCACCAGGTCACTGCCCCAAGAGACTTCAGGGGCCACTGGGAAGCTAGGGTCCAGGCTGGTGGGGGCAGGGGGCTGGATCCCTTTCTCTGGATGGGGCACAGAACCGGGGCTCTAGGAGTGGCTGACCCTCCATCCTGTACCCCTTCTCCATCTCTCCCTGGGCCTTTGCTCCCTTGGGGTCCTGGGATCCCCACGCATCTCTCCCTCGTGGCACTGGGTCTATCTCTCTCCATCACTGCCTCCTAAAAGCGAAGAACAGCCCTAACCCTAATCCTAACCCTACCCCACTCCTGCCCCGCCCAGCCTGACCCCCTCCGGAAGCCTCAGCACGCCATGCCCACCCTGGATGTCCGGGTTCTTGCCCTCCCACATCGTCTTTGGGGGCTCATCCTGGCTGGGAAGCTGCTACCCCTTCACCCCAAAGCTCTCTCTCCACATCCCCAGGCCTGGGAAAGAGGGGTGGGAGGGGGATGGGGGTCTGGACGTGGTCGTGTGAGGACCGAGTAGGGCCCCCCCCCACTCTTCGGGACTCAGCTTCCCTGAAATGCACTGATGTTCTGAAGCCCTTCTCATTGGGATCATTTCAGAGAGATTAAGGGCCAAAAATCAAGGCCAAGGCAAGCCAGCGACCCTCCCTCTGGGGCGCCAGCGTGACCAGGGATATTCCCAGGGCGTCCCTGGAGCCCACACAGCTCCCTTGGCCCCCGCCTCCCAGGACCCCACACCTGGTACACACAGGGGCTCGGAGGATGTGCTCTGGGAGGGACTTCTCCCCACCTCGGGGAGGGGGGCTCCCGCTGCTCAGATCCCAACAGTTGGCAGGTGCATTTCTGGCTCCCCAGAAATAAAACCACATAAAAGGAGTGCCGGGGGGGGGGGGGAGGCTCAGGTCCTTTCCCTCTCCGAGGGATCTGCCTTTCCATTCAACAGCTAAGGCCCAGAGAGGGCTGACATCGGCTAGGAGTCACACAGCAGAGGCCCAGAGGCAGAGCCAGTGCCCCTGGCTTCTGTCCATGCCCAACTCACACCAAATGGCCAGGTCAAGTCCTGCCAGGTGCCACACAGGTTGGGGACCCGCTGCCCGGTGCATTCTGGAGGTAGGAAAGGGGGCAACTGGGCAACAGTCAGGACCAGCCCTGAAAGCGGCTGTCACAGATGCGCTGTGTCCCCATTTCTGCCCTCCCAAAGGACATGCAAGACCCTGAGGTGCCCTGGTCCCAACGTTCTCCAGCCGGACAAACAAACAAAAAAAAGACACTTCACTCCCGGTGGGCTCCGGCCCAGAGAACGACCCGGCCGACCCCTCCACTGCTGAAGACTTGGAGAGCTGAGCGGCACAAGATGAGCCAAGCCCTCTCCAGCACCTAGCTGTCCTCTGACACGGAACCCAGCGCAGCTCCCAAGGCAACACCCCGAAGACTCCCCCAGAATCTTCCTAGAAACTGGTGCTGAGAAATCCCAGGGATTGGGTTTCCCCCATTAGCAGGGGACCCAGCCTGCCTGCTGGCCAGCTGTGAGCCCCCTACCCTCCTGGGCCACAAGGAGGAGTTAGATTTTCAGGTCCCCATTTATTGAGGGGACGGTGGTTGGTTTTGTAAAGAGGTGGAGGATGGGAGGTGTCCCCCTCATGCCAACTGGAGGGTCTCAGGCTGAATGACAAGTTGGGGGCCATCCCAGCCGACCCTCCCAATGCCCTGCCGGAAGCCATCATCCACCCACTCATTCACTCAGTCTCTCTCTCTCATTCATTCATTCATTCATTCATTCATTCAACGAACATGTATCTGTGCTCACCATGCATGCCAGGCGGGGGGAAGACAGGGGAACAAACGGGACTGAAATAGGTCACAGGTCCCCGTCCCTCTCCCAGGCCCCTCCAGGATCTTGCTAGAGGATGGAGACCCAGGTGTGTCCGGTATCAAAAGCCTTCAGAGTCCTCACTCCCGGTCCCCAATCCCGGACAGCAGAGCCACCCACATGCACACACTGGGCCCAGCACCCGAGCCGAGGACCGGGGCCACCATGGTGGCTGGGACTCCCTTTCCGAATGGCACCAGGGTGGGGGAGGCCACACGGCCCAGCCTCACTTGCCTCCCCGGCGCCCACGCCTAGCGCCTCCCTGCAGCCACCCTCGGACCTGGGCTCAGGTTCATTGTCTTGGCCTCAGACCCCAACCCGGCTCTGACAGCGGCAGTGACCGCCAGGGCTGAACTCGAACCGGAGCCGGAGGCGGGGAGGAAGAGGCGGCAGGCGCTGCCCCGAGACCCCCACCCCCTCTTTCTTTGTAGTTACCGATGGTCCCCGGGTCCTGGGCATCCGTGTCCCCTGCAGCCGGACCTGCCCGGCCGCCGCCGGCCTGGCTTTGTGCGGTGACCAGAGCCGAGGAGTGCAGAGGGCGGAATGGAAAGTTCCCCGACGGGCCTGGGGAGGCCGAGTGAATGGGGGGCGGGAGGTGGGGGCGGGGGCAGGCGGGCGGGGAGCGCGGAGCGAGCGGCGGGCGCGGGGCGAGGACGCGGACGCGGGGTGGGGGCGGGGAGGGACGCGCGGCTCCGAGGGGGCGCGGCGGGCGGGGCGGCGGGGCGCGGCGCCCACCTTTGTGCATTCCCGTGTAGGGGTCCTTGAGCACCGTGAGCTCGTAGATGCGGCCGAACTGCTCGAAGAGCGGCTTGAGGTCCTTCTCGTCCAGGTTGCGCGGGATCTGGCCCACGAACAGCTTGATGGCGTCCAGGTCCTTCATGCCGTCGGGCTGCGCCCCGGGGGGCTCGGGCCCGCTGCCGCCCACCGGCGACGGCCGCGGCTGCAGGAGCGGGTGCTGCTGCCTGCGCGCCTCGCTCTCGGTCAGGCGGGCCATGGCGGGCGGCGCGGCCGGCGGCGGCGGCGGTGGCCTCGGAGGGGGACGCGCCTCGCCCGCCGCCGCCCCGCCCGCCGCGCTGGACCACAAAGGCGGCGCGCGGCGACCCCTGGCGGCCACGGCGCGCACTGCACCGCGGGGAGCCGGGCGGGGGCGCGGGGGCCGCGGGGCAGACGAGGCAGCGGGCGAGAGGGAAACTGAGGCCTGGCGTAAGGGAGACTGAGGCCGGGCTCAGGGAGGAAACTGAGGCCTGGTACGGGGGGAGCCCGAGCAGGGCTCAAGGGGGAAACTGAGGCCGGGAAGCCGGAGGAGACTGCAGCCGGGGCCGAGGGGGACGTTGAGGCTGGCGACGAGGGACGCTGAGCCGCAGAGGCGTGGGGGAAACGGGCCCAGAGCACCCGGAGAGGACTGGCTGGGGTGCGTGGAGCAAGAGAGGCCCATGGGAAGCGGGGCTCTGCGGGACGGTGGCCTTGTGCCCAGAGTCTTCAGCAGGCGCCCGCAGCCAGCAATAGCGAGCTGAAGGCAGCCGAGAGCAGGAGCCCCGTCCCCTCCTCCCTCTCTGCCTCCTCGCTGCCCCTGCACCGCCCTGGGCTCCATGCTGCCCCTGGGCCTTTGCACGGGACTGGAGTGCGGCTTCCGTGCAGTGCGTGTGTGCTCCTGTGTCTCCCCTCGTGCTCTCCGGCCGTCCGGCTACAAATCCTTCTCTCCTTTTTTCTCCAGAACATTTACCGCCCCCGTGGATTTTATTTCAGCTTGGTGTGTATCTGCTTGATGTGAGCGACCCATCTAGCGCTTTCCGGGTGCCAGGCTCAGTGCCAGCGTGCACCAGGCCCCTCAGCCCACACGACAGAGGTGACTGTAAGTAAATTAGCCAGGCCTGTGGACCACATGCGGTGACAGGGACAGAGCCGGGAGGGGAGACCGAGGAGGGCCGCTGGGAGGAGACCAGCTTAGAGCTGGGCCATGAGCACAGCAGCAGGTACAAAGGTCCAGGAAGCACTGCTGAGCCGGAAAAGCAAGGAGGCGGTCAGGGACAGGGCGCCATGAGGACAGGAGTCCAGCATGGGGTGACAAGGCTGGTCACAGAGGCTCCACACCACTGTGCCAAGAATTCAAGTGAAATATTCACGTCACCCATAGTGAGGCAGGGCTGGCTCTCATTACAACATGGAAATTAAGGAAGGGGGAACCCAAAAACCCAGTCATCAGCATGAATGACGCAGCACTGGATGGGTGGACTCTACTGTCTGTTGGTCACCCACGTGCTGGAATATTATTCAGCCAGGAAAAAGAGTGGCACACACTGGCCATGGTATGGATGGGCCTGATGCTATACTCAGTGAGACAAAAACACAGAAGACGCACAGTGTGGGCTCCACGGACAGGAAACACCCAGAACTTGAGGATGCTGGGCTGGGGAAGGGACAGGTGACTGCTCATGGGGACAGCTGGGGTTTTTGGGGGGTGATGGGGTGCTCTGGAACTAAGAAGAGGTGGTGGTTGCACAATGTGGTAAATACATAGGTAAAAAGTCACTAAATTCCATATGGCTGAACATGGTGGTGCACACCTGTAATTCCAGCGCTCAGGAGGCTGAGGCAGGAGGATTGCTGCAAGTTCAAGGCCAGCTTGGACTACACAGCTAGATCCTGTCTCAAAACAATAATGAAAACCACACTTTTAAGTAAAGACAGGATCAGAACAAGTGAGTCTTCCCTTGAAAACACAAGACTTGTTACCAATCTTGACTTTTTTTTCTCCCTTTTTTGGGGTACCAGGAATTAAACTCAGAATCTTGTGCTTGCCAGGCAGGCACTGTGCTACTGAGCTATATCCCCAGCCCCCACCCCAATCTTGACTTTATTAGAAGTTTTTTTCCTTTTTTTTTTTTTTTTTTTTTTTTTTTTTTTTTTTTTTTTTTTTTTTTTTTTTTTTTTTTTTTTGGTCTTTTAGAGGCAAGGTCTCACTTTGCAGTTCAGGCTGGCCTTGAGCTCACTTTGTAGCCCAGACTGGTCTTGAACTCTCAACGATCCTCCTGCCTCAGCCTCCCAAGTGCTAGGATTACAGATATGTGCCACCACGCCTGGCTCCTTTGATTTTTGAGATAGGGTCTTGCTATGTAGTTAAGGCTGGCGTTGAACTCACTTTGTACTCTAGGTTGCTTTCAAACTCCTAGAGATCCTCCTGCCTCAATCTCTTGAGTGCTGGGCTTACAAACATATGCCACCATGCCCAGCCTTATTGTAATTTATAAACTTTTCTTTATTTAAAAAAAAATTTCTTTATTTATATTCCTCATTTTCATTTTAAATTTAAATTTATAGTAAGATCAGTGACAGTGCTGGAAGACATCAGGCAAGCTGGTGCTGCTTTTTTATTTAAAATAGTGACATTGCTGGCGTGGTGGCACACACACCTGTAATCCCAGCACTCAGGAGGCTGATGCAGGAGGCTGATGCCCTGAGTTTGAGGCCAGCCTGGGCTATGTAGTGAGACCCTGTCTCAAAAAGACAAAGAAAAAAGGTGACACTTGATTCATCACAGACTTTTCCTTTGGCTTTGTTTTCGTCTTTTTGACACAAGGTCTCGCTCTGCAGTTCAGGCTTGAGCTCACTTTGTAACCCGGGCTGGTCTTGAACTCGCAATGATCCTCCTGCCTCAGCCTCCCAGGTGCTGGGATTACAGGCGTGCGCCACTATGCCTGGCTCCTTTGGCTTTAGTTTTGGAGTTTTTCTTTGAATACTGCGGTCAGACGCTGGGGTGCAGCTCAGTGTGAGCACTTATCTAACATGCGCAAGGCCCTGGTTCCACGCCCAGCACTGCTTAAAAAAAAAAAGGCACTACATTTTCTTTGATACTGGGATGGAACCCAGGGCCTTCACATACAGCTACATCCCAGCACATGTTATATTTTATATTTCGAGACAGTATCTCACTAGTTTGCCCACGCTGAACTCAAATTCGGGATCTTCCTGCCTCAGCCTCCCAGAGTGCCAGAATGACAGGCCTGGGTCACTGCACCCAGCACATTCTTTATCTTGATGACTGAGCTCTGGGAGGAGCCTTGATATGTAGCTTGCTTCATAGTCCTGTCCCAGTATTTACTTCAGGGTCGGAGCTGAGGCCCAGAGAACCAAGTCCCCTGTACAACGTCACACAGCAGGGCTCAGGGATCTGAACCCAAAACCCAACTCTGGACCCCACAGAGCTCCCACATCTTGTACATCTCCCCCATGCAGTAAGTGAAGTCAGTTTCCTTCCTTGCTGGGCAGGACCAGAGAGAGAACAGAGCTTTGCCCTTGGTGTGGGTCCGGGGAGTGAAGTGAGGCTCCGCACCCTCAGTGCCCCTTACACGGCTGTGAACGTTACTCCCCTTGGCAGCCGCAGCCCCCCAGACAGGGACTGAAGGTGACAGGTGGCTGTAGCCGTGGCTGTGGCTGAGGAGCGGACCTGGGTGAGGGTCAGGAGTCCCCGGAACCATCCCTCCCTTGGGCTAGATGAGGTCAGGCCAGAGACAGAGATGCACGGGCCACAGGGGGCAGATTCTGTTTCCATGGAGACCTGGGCAGGATGCTCAAAGACCTGCAGGGCACAGAGCCCTGGAGAATTGTTACAGTCAGAACAAAACCCAGCAGGCGTGGTGGAGCGCGCCTGTCATCCTTGCCCTCCAGAGGCTGAGGCAGGAGGATCACGAGTTTGAGCCCAGCCTAGGGGGCAACTCAGAGAGACCCTGGTTCCATAAAAGAATAAAAGGGATCCACTGACCTGCTGACACCCTCGGCCGCATCAGGGGTGCAACGAGGCAGAGAAGGGCAAGGCTGAGGCCTGGCCTCTGAGCTGCCACTGCCCAGAGGTGACCTGGCCACTCCTGACGTGACTGCACTGGGCCCAGGAGGGCCTGGGCTGTCTCTGCTGTCTGTGTGGCCATTTCTCCACCCACCAGCCCCTGGGTTCCTGCCTCCAAGCCCCTCAGCAGAACAGACGGTAGTGCCCAAGGTCTCTCAGCCCAGGCACCATGACGCTGGAAGCGGGTGTGCTCTGGGCACCCTGGGCCCGGCGGAGGCTGAGCAGTGTCCCAGCCCCCATCTGTCCATGCCAGGCCTTCCCTGGAGTGACAGCCACACACCCTCAGACAGGCAGGATCACCTCCGGTCAGAACCTCTGCTTGGGGCAAAGAGCCCTGGACTCCCTGTCCCTGCCCATCTTAAGGTCACTGTTCTGGTAGGTCCCCTCCAGACCAGAGCTGAGGGGTCACTGGGTGCACCCCATGACCCACCTGTTCACCCTGATGTCCAGTGCTGCAGGGGCAGGATCCACCCGCCCAGTCCAGCGCCTGCTCAGCCAAGGCTGGGGAAGAGCACAGGGGCATCGATTGTGAGAAGTAATTTGAAGCCTTAAATATTTTTGGCTTTTTAAAATTTTCCATAAGTTTTTTTCTTCCAGTGCTGGGGATTGAACACAGGGTCTTCACAATCAGCTACATCCCCAGCCTGTTTTTATTATTTTGAGACAGGGTCTCAATATATCACTAAAATTGCCCAGGGTTAGCAGAACTTGGGACCTGCCTGCCTCAGCCCCCCAGAGTGCTGGGATTACAGGTGCACGCCACCTGACCTGCCCTGTTTTATTTTTAACAGCGGGCTGGGTGGGAGCTGCACCAGGCACCAGGACTGTTCCCATGACATTTTCTGTCAGCTGGCTCTCTAAAATATATTTCTATTTATCTTAAAGCAAAAGTTACAACAGTGGCTTGCAAAAGATTTTTTAGACCTGTAATAAAAACCACCTCTGTTGGAAATTCAAACTGGTGTTGGGGAGACTGGGGTGAGCTCTGACTGGCTCACACTGACACAGCTGTGCCCACTCCTGAGTCTGTGGCTGGGGAGAGGTTTGAGGAAATGTGCTTCAAAGCATTTAGCAATAAAAGAGCCAGAGAGAAGGGAGCGGCTGTGACCCACACCTGTCACCCCAGCTCTCTGGGCGGCTGAGGCAGAAGGATCACAAGTTTGAACTCAAAAGGCAACTTAGGCCTCACTGGGACCCTGTCTCAAAAACCCAAAACCGGTACCGATAATCACGACAGCGAGGGCATTTCCAGCCCTGAGAAACCGTGATGGTTCCAGGGGTGTCAACTCAGGTTTCATCACAGCAAGCAAGAGGTGGCCTCTTTTGGGTCATGGTGCAGGCTGCCGTGGCTGTGGTGGATGACGGCTTTGTCCCCCTGCTCTGCTACCACCCAGGACAGTAAGGGAGCCACGCAAGAGCCACCCTGCTTGGCAGCGTGACTGCATTCCATTTGCACAGTGGTCCTCAGGCTACCAGTGACATTTCTGGACTTAAAAGTCAGTTGTGTCTCTCCCCAGGGCCGCCTCCTGGCTCCTGCCCGATCCGCCGCATGCGCTGCCCCAAGGCCTTCGCGTGGCACATGGCAGGGCCTCGGCCCGCTGACTCCGCCAGGCTACCTCCTCCCCCACGCTCCCACTGCACTCTGTGCATACAGCCCCCTCCCCAGGGAGTCTTTGTGCACCAAAGATGCCCCCCCGGCACTCTGCAGCGCCGCCAACAGTGTCCCCTGGCCCGTCATCCATCCCAGCACTCTGGGAGGTTGAGGCAGGAGGACTGCAAGTTTAAACCTAGCCTGGGCAGTTTAGTGACTGAATCCCTGTCTCAAAATAAAAACAGAAGCCGGGCGTGGGAGTACTTGGGAGGCTGAGGCAGGAGGATCCTTGCAAGTTCAAGACCAGCCTGGGCTACAAAGTGAGCTCAAGGCCAGCCTGAACTGCATAGTGATACCCTGTCTCAAAAAGACAAAAATCAGTAACAGAGGCCTGGGGATGGAACTCAGTGTGAAGGCCCTGGCTTCGCCCCCGGCCTAATGGAGGGGCCCCGTCCCCCAGACGCCAAAAGCCACCTGTGTTCCTTGCCACCACAATGACCACGCTGCTGATCTCACAGGTGAGCAGAGGGAAAACCCATCCCTCGGGGACACTTCAAAAGGCTGTTACCACCCGGCCCGGTCCTCCTCAGCAAGGGAAAGAGCACATGCCGGCCCAGGTGACGCCTGGGACCCCATCTCCAAAGCTCCAGCATCCGCGCTCACACCCTGGGAACAGAGGGCAGAAGATACCAGCATGTGACCACGGCGCCTCTGCCCGCTGGGCTTCCCGCGGGCTTGCATTTCTGGGTTCCTATCAGTAGAACTTTGGGCACTAAAAACAAAAGACACGCCTGTGTGTGCTAAAGGAGGAGCCAGGTTTTTCTCTGAGGAGCTCCACCCCAAGGTCAGCCCCAGCACCGCCCACCTGGACCAGCCAGTTGCTTCCACCTGTGCCCAGGGCCCACGCTCCTGGCCCACGTGCTCCCCACAGCAGCCACCAGAGGGCACCACAAGTCAGGTACTCCCTCCTGTGCCCTCAGCCCTCCATGGCTCCCCACCTTCCTCCCCGCCAAAGCCCAGGTCTTCTGCAACCCACAGGGCCCCGCATGACTTGCTGTCCCCTCCACACCTCCCCTGCTCCAGCCACATGGGGTCTCGTTGCTCCTTCTACACCAAGCTCCTTGCTGCCCCAGGGCCTTTGCACGGCTGTACCCTCTGCCTTCCCCTAGTGATTACTTCCTGCCACTCAGGTCTCAACTCCATCTCATCCTGTACTCAGCCCTGCAGGCTTGCTGGGCCTCCCTGACGCCCATCTGAATTGCTCCTGGGCCCCTTCCTCCCCCCAGGTTATGTCCCTCAGCCCCGCCAAGCACACCTCATCTGTCCCCATCTCTGAGGGAGGGGCTCTTCTGGTCACAGCCACAAGGCCAGCGTCTCCCAGGGGCTTCGGTGGGAGCTTGTTGAGTGACTCAAGAGAACCGAGCAGGCCAGGCAGGGCGCTAAGCAGTCTGGGGAATGTCAGAGTACCTCCAAACCTACCCCTGCCCTGTGGGCCCTGGTGCAGGCCAGGGGCCGGGCCCCAGTGCCTGGAGAAGGGCCTGCAGTAGCTGGAAGGTGCTGGCAGTGCACCTGCCGCTGTCTGTGCTCGGCTGAAGCCCCCACCTGGCTCCACACCCGCCCGGAGCCTCGAGGGTCCTGACCGGGTCTCTGCAGCCAGTTTTGACTGTAGAGGAGCAGGGCGGCCTCAAACCCAGTGACCTAGGGGTGACACCTAAGGGGTGACATGGGGAGACAGGAAACAGCCCTGAGGACCTCCTAGGGACAAAAGTGGCTTTGGGCCCAAAGGCCTGGTGCCCTGCATGGTGGACCCAGGAGACTCGCAGGGCACAAGTGACACCCCCCCACCCCCACGGAGCCACCTTTCAGGCTGTTGAGACGCAGAGTCCCCAGACCAGACACGCCATCGTTCAGTATGGCTTTATTTTCTGTTGACGGTGACCCCAGCCAGACCGAGCTCCTGGGGAGTTTGCACAGAAGCCGTGCCCTAGGCTGCACAGGTGCCCAGGCGGGGCTGGGTGGCACCAAGGTGCCCCAAGTCCCTCCAGGTGAGGACCCCGTCCTTGGGGCGGGCAGGGCGGGCGCAGGGGCAGTTCCAGGGAGGCGAGGCCCACACTGAGCCTCAGAGAAGCTGGCAGGACAGAAGGCACCGTCCCTCTCCTTGGACACAGGGTCCCGAGGGCAGCAGCCTGGAGCTGGCAGCCAGAGCCGCAGCCCAGCCAGGGGCGGGAGGCAGCGAGCCCCGGGGCGGTGGGGCGCGCACATTGCTTGTATTGCTAAGGAACGGGTACACCTGGTCTCCCTGAGGTCAGCACACCCTCGGCCGCCCCCCACCCACCGGCCCCATCCTGGGCTGTGCCCTCTCTCTGGCTGTGCCCGCTCCTGTGACGGGACTGGAAGGGAGGGGTGGCTCCTCCCAGCACGGGGTTTTCCCTCACAGAGAAGGACACAGGCTGGAGCCCGGGGTGGGGAGGCTGTGCGTGGCCGAGCCGGGGACTGTGGGGTGGCAGCTGGGGACTGGCTCAGGCAGGTGGCTGAGGGCTGCAAAGGGCAGAGGGGCTGGTCTGGGCATCAGCGGGCAGCAGGTCAGTGAGGGCTGGGAGATGTAGGGACGCCAGCTCGGCGCCTGTACCCGTGGAGTGGAGGCTCAGTGCCTCGCAGGCCTGGGGGTGCCGGCTCGGGGCCCAGGGGATCTGGGTGCCCAGAGGCTGACTGCCCCACAGGCCGAGGATTAGGAGATAAATAACCAGGCACGGCTTAGGGACCACGCCGGGGCACCACAGAGCCAGCACCGGTCAGGTCCTGCCTCTGCCGGTCACTGCACGCACCTGTCTCTGAGGCTGGCACCCCCGGGCCGGGGCTCATCCGGCTTGTGGAGGTGGCCCGGGCCTCTCCCCGGCTCTCCTCCAAGAAGTTCAAGAAAAAGGAGGAAAACCCAAAGCAAACCAAACAGCTCCGAGTCTATCCCAGGCAGCACCACAGGAACCTCTGCACCGGCGCTGCCACCGCTGCAGGGGAGGCGGCTCCCAGTCCCGTCGGTGCCTGGGGTGGTGGTGGTGGGGCCGTCACTGCGTCTTGGCCTTGACTAGCAGCCTCTGCACCGTCTTGTAGAGCAGGCCGAAGTGCTGGGGACAGGACAGAGGTGAGGCCCCAGCCCCAGCCGCATCCCCAAGCCCCAGCCACGGCTCCCGCCCGCCGCTCACCTGCACCGCCGTGTAGGCCATGCCCAGGTAGGCGCCGATGCACACAGCCAGCAGCAGGTCGAAGATGGCCGGCTTGACCCTAGGGACACACGAGGCTCGGCAGGGGGAGGCTGGGCCCAGGCTTTCGCAGACGCCCTGGATGTCTGGGCCCAGCCACTCACCTGTATGCATTCATCACCTGCTTCAGCTGGTCATAGAAGACAAATTCAGGGTCCCTGGGGAGACAGTATTTTTTCAGTGACCACCGCCAAAAGCTGACCTGGCCAGCTCTGGGCTACCCAGAGCCTGACTGTCCACCTGTCCCTAATGAGAGAAGCTGGCATGTTCCTGAGGTCAGAGCACCCGCTTTTGCAGGTGTTAAAGTTACCCTTTTAAAAGGAAACAGGGTATCTGGGTGTGGGTGCACACCTGTCATCCCAGCACTAGGCTGACGCAAGAGGACCACCGAAAGTTCCTGGCCAGCCTGACTGCACAGCAAAACTGTCTCCACAACCCCCCACACACACAAAAAAAAAAAGAAAAACAATAGGTGATGAGCTGGAATCGGCCTGAGAAATATTTCTCTTTTGTTATTTTTAATTTTTTATTTTGAGACAGCATCTCACTACATCACCCATCCTCGACTCAAACTTGCAACCCTTCTGCCTCAGCCTCCCAAGTGCTGGAATCACAGGCATATACTTGTAGGAAATATTTCTATAGAAGGAGGTGACAGGGCTGGGGATGTATTTCAGCGGCACAAGCGCCTGCCTGGCAAGCACGAGGTCCTGAGTTCAATTTCTGGTACAAAAAAAAAAAAAAACAAGGAGGAGGTGACCACAGCCTAGGAACAAGAGCCCTGGGGGCGTCCGCTCTGAGCCCCACCTCCTGCACCAGCCGTGTGTCCCACGGGAGCTGTGAGAGCCCCAGCCGGGAGGAAGGACCTGCGTGGGGGAGGGGGCTCCGGGGGCTCTCCGGGCTGCTGGCTCAGCCTGCCGCCCAGGCGCTTGATAATACAGGATACACCATGACCAGGGGTCTAGGTGCGCAGGGCCCTGGTCATCATGACCATCATCATTTTCAGAAGTGTAAACCACTGCGCTTCGGGGTGCAGCAAGGAGGCTCACTCCGAGCACGGCACGAGCCGGACTCATGCTGCAGCCTCATCCCCGATGCCCACACTGCCTGGGCACCTGCACTCCCCCCCTCTGCCAAGGGGCCAGGCAGGGACGGCGGGAGGCCATGCTCACCGCTTGTCGGCCCGGACATGGTGCTGCCGCACGTCCTTCAGGTAGCGGCTCAGGAAGTGCTCGAGCGTGCTCAGGAACGTGCCGTCCTTGTCCAGCAGCTGGGCGGCCCGCGGCTGGTTGGTCAGCCAGTCCATCACCGAGTCCAGCTGCTCCTGCTGGACCTGCTGCGGGGACACAGCCCGGTCACAGCAGCCCTGCCCCTCCCCCGCCAGCCCGGGGCCCACTTACCATCTGCTCTGTGAACACTGGCATGTCCGGCGGTGTCCCCTGTGGAGAGCAAGGCGAGGCTCTGAGCAGTGCCCGGGCAGGGCGGGCACAGGGCCGGCGGCGGGGCCAGCGGCTGGGGCCTCACCTTCTCTGTCAGGTTGTAGATGACCCGAGTCAGGGCCTCAGCGATGATCCTCGTGTTGCGTGTCAGCGTCTTCGAGTCCACGCGGGACCTAGAAGGGGGATCACGCAGGGCGTGATGCTCCATGGAGTCGGGTGAGCGGGATTCCCGGGAAACACGGCCACCTCTGTGGCCAGGCTGGGGGCCACGGGGGCTTCGGGGACCACGGGTCATGCCCAGCAGCAGGGCTCAGCAGAGGCCTGCCTGGTCCAGCTTCTCATCTGGAAGACGGAGCAGCTGTGATCCCGGTATCTGTCTCTGCTGCAGCAGGGTGATCGGTGTTCCCCAAATTCACCACCACCCGAACCTCGGGGCAGGGCTCTACATGGGCAATTTCCCAAGGACCTCGTTAAGGGGAGGCTCTCCAGACACAGTCCTCAGAGGACACCAAAGAGATGGCCACATGATGGTGGTCACACGGCCACACCAAGGAACACACCAAGCTGGGACAGGCAGAGGATCCAACCCGCTCAGATCTGGCCTTGGGCTCTGGGCTGCAGGACAGGGGGAGCTCCCCGGAATTCCACCCCGCAGTGCTAGGGGCCCCGTCCCGCAGCGCAGTCCCAGAGCTGTGCCCACCCCTCCGAGGGAGGCTCTAAAGGTGCAGGGGGCGCGCACCGCACGTCCATGATGCTGCCACGCTGCTCGTCGCGGTGGCTCTCCAGGTGGGACAGTGTGAAGGCCGGCAGCCTGCGGATGGCAAAGCGCTCGTGCTCCCAAGCCAGCGCATCGTCTGCCAGGTTGATCTTTTTGTGCACCATGGAGAAGCGCACCTCGGGGAACTGGTGCACAGCCACCTGTGAGGCAGAGGCCGAATGAAGGTGGTCAAGCCCCGGCCCAGATGCCCCGCCCACCCGGCCCGGCCCACCCACCTAAGGCCACACCTGCCTCTTCTCAGCCCCGCCCGCCCACCAAGGCCCCGCCCACCTCACCTCCTCCAGGCCACTCCCAACCAGGAATCTGCTGGTTGGAAGGGAAGGCCAGCCTGGGGCTCCCGGGAGGCCCCGTTTGTACAGTTATGGGGGTGGGGTGGCATGACACAAGGGTCCACCTGCCTGGCCACCCCAGCCCCACACCCACCGTCTCAAGCTCCCGCAGGAAGGCGTACTGCAGCGTCCCCTCCCTCGGCGGCTTGGACACATGCAGGTACAGGCTGCTGCCCCGGCCCACAGTGTCCAGGCACAGGACGAAGGCCACGTTGTCTTGCAGCAGGCTGGAGTCTGGGGACAGCGCCGGCTCATGAGGGGCTGCAGGATCCAAGCATCTCGCCCATGCCTCCTGCTCCCCACAGCCGGGCCACTCACCTGTATGGTCCAGGTTGTCCTCCAGCCAGCGCTTGGTGCCCTGGTAGTTGAACTTGCCCCCTCCCGAAGCGAAGAACAGGAGGTTGTACCTGCAGGGGGGACACACATGAGTGTGTGGGGGCAGGTGCGGGAACAGGCCATGGCATGCGGAGCTCCCCTGAGGTCCCGTGCATTTTGCACAAGAAGAATCCCACCGGAGGCCTCTTGGGGAGCCCCTTGGCGCCCCTGCGGTAGGGCGTACTGCACCCCGGTTCCACATCCACCGGGAGTTGAGGAGCTGCCGCCCAGACCCAAGACCCCTGGGGCAGGATCTTTGCCCATGTGATCAGCTAGGACGCAGTGGTGCTGGGGCCAGTGTCTCCTCCATTCAGTGGCTGTGTCCTCACAGGAAGAGACATCCGACACACAGGCTGACAGCTGTGATGATGGCAACAGACCAGACAAACAGCCATGAACCAGGACACCTGGGCCCTTAGAAGGGCGCTCTGCACTTGGGCCTTGGCTAAAACACAGGACCCTGTGATGCCTGAGTTTCACAGACACCAGAGGAGGCTTCAGCCTGGGCCCAGGACCTACTTATGCTGAAAGTGTACACAGAGCCAGGTATGGGGGCGCACGCCTGTCACCCCAGCACTCTGGGAAGCTGAGGCAGGAGGACTACAGGTGGAGTCCAGCCTCGGGAAATTGGTGAGGCCCCGCCCCCAAGTTTGAAAACTCAGAAAGAGGCTAGGGGTGTAGCTCAGCCAGGAGGCCCCGAGTTCAGTCCCCAGGGGTGGAACGCAAAGCAAAACGAGGACCGTGGTCAGTTCCCCATGTCTGTGTCCCACCGCAGCAGACTCAACCAACCACAGGTCAGGTGTGTGCAGGAAATCTGTCCACACTAAACGGCCCCTCAACACAGTGCAACAGCAGCGTGCCCCGCACGCACATGGGGCCAGGTGTTCCAGGTCACCGAGAGGTAGTTTACAGGCTATGCCAGCACGAGTCATGTGCTACCAGGGCCCAGGGCACCCACGGGCCTGGCATGGCACAGACACGCACACGCAGGGCCGGCTCTGGCTTCCCTGCTCTCCAGGAACTCCGCTTCCACACGGTGGCCTGCATTTCTTTGGCTCCGTTTGCCCACTCACCACCTGCCTGTTGCTCTGACATCTCAGCAGGTGGCAACGTGGCAGGTGGCCGAGCCCAGTCACTCCCAGCCCTGCCTGGCCAAGCCAATCATTCCAGTTCCTGCAGTTCTGCTTTACTTTACAGCTTCTTAAAAAGCGACACCCTCTCCTTCGCCCTACGTTTAATTTTCTGGATTCAGACAAGAACGCAGGTGCTCGGCAGTCACCCTGTGACCATGAGAAGGCCGAGAGGCCCCGACACTGCGGCCCTGAGCCCAGCGCCTGCAACCCCGCCTCCCAGGGAAGCAGCTGTCTGCCTGAGCCAGGGCTGCACCCAGCACGCTGCTGCCCCCAGAAGACCCTGGCCTATGTCTTGGGACTCCTGTGATTGTCACGACTGCAGTGGGTGGAGGCCAGGGATGGTGCCTAGCACCCAATGCCCAGGATGCCCCCACAGAGAAGAGCCTGGCCCTGGTGTCCCCAGGAGTGCAGGGAGGCCAGGTCTCACGGCCGCCTGCTGCTGTCCCCAGCCCCTGGCCCGCAGTGCTCTAGGCTCACAGGTGGGGCTGGGGAGGCAGGTCGGGGGGCCAGTGCAGCAGACAGGCCCCTCGGTGACACTCACGCGGCATGGGTGCGCTTGTAGGTGTAGAGCCGGGAGAAGAGGCGCGCCAGCTCCAGCAGCACGGAGACGCCACTCCCATTGGAGTCCGCGCCCAGCGACAGCCACTGCAGGTGGAGACACGGCCAGTCAGTACCTGCCTGGCTCCCACCAGTGTCACCTCTGGGCCCCATCCAGCTGAATGGCTCCTCTCCTCTGTACAGACCCCCAACATGGGATGCCAGGGCCCCAGTTGTCCCCAGTCACTGCCCTCCACCCTGTCCCCAGGAGACACAGTCCAGGCACCGAGAGTCACTTCTATATCCTAAAGCAACGCTGCTAACCAAGCAGAGAGCTGGTTCTTAGAAAGACAAGAAAGTTGGACGCTCTGGTGACTGGGACTGACCCAAGAGCATGGCGCATACCCTAGTATCGCTCTGGCATTAAAGTTTGCGGGGGTCACTATGCTCGGTGAGTGACACCGGACACAGAAGGCGCACAGTGTGGGCTCTGTGGACAGGAAGCGCCCAGGACAGGTGACTCCAGACACAGAAAGTGGCCTCGTAGGTGCCGGGAGGGGCTGGGTGACTGTTCACGGTGTGGCAGATAGCTCTGGAAATAGACTGGTGATGGCTGCTCAACTCTGTGAATGTGCAAAAACCGACCCTCCGCCCTGCATGGCACTGCTGTTTTGGTTCCATGACACTGTGCTGAACCAAGGTCACCGTGGGGGGTGCACGTACCGGGGCCACTCCGAAAGCATCGTAGTGCGCAACGATGACTATGGTGGGGAGGTCCTCTCCGCCCAGCCCCGTCAGCCGCCCCTGAGGAGAGACGGTGTGAGAGCAGCCCACTGGGGCAGGGCCACTACCAGCGCCAGGGAAACCAGCAAGTGAGGGGAGTGGGCTCAGGAGTGCTTGCTCCCGGGGTCGTGCCCCTCCCACATCCTCTGCGGCCTGTTCCTGCAGCACACGCCTGCCTGCCAGGGTTGCGCCTGCCTGCCAGGGTTGCAAGGGCCCCAGGGACTCCCCGGGGATGAGGCCGAGCCAGGAAGAGAACCCACACGGGCCATGGCCACCAGCTTAAGCCCTGGCCCTTCACGGCCCCACTGGCTCTGCTCTGGCCGGGGCCAGTGAACCTTCCGTGACGGGCACAGAGGTAGAGTGTCAGCCCTGGCACAATTTGAAAAGGCTGCTATGGGCTCCTCTGGCTGTGACTATGTGTCAATAAAACTTTATTAACAAAACAGGCAGAGAGCCAGACTTGGCCTAAGAGCCACAGAGAGTGGGACCCAAGGTTTCTACAGCACACATTCCCAGCTAGAAACTAGGGCCACCACACAAAGCTCCCCACCACAGATAGGGCAGAGCCTGGGGGGCCATCCCCAGGAGCGGAAGGGGAGGCAGGACCCAGGTAGGAATCCTGGCAGTGGCCATGGCCTCAGCCTCACCAGGAGATGGACCGCCCATCAGGTGTGATGGCTCCCACCTGCCATCCTCATGCTCTGGGAGGCTGAGGCATGAGGCTCAAAGTTCCAGCCCAGCCTTGGCAACTTAATAACTTAGTGAGAATTTGGCTGAAAAAAAAAATTAAAAAGGGCTGAGTATGCAGCTCAGTACAAAGGCCAGAATTCAATCCTTAGTATCTTAAAACAAAACCAAACAAACCAAAAAACTTAAAAACATAAGACCCACAATCCCAGCCCATCCTTGCCCACACAGCCAACAGCAGGATCAGGGCAAGGTGGATGCCAGAAGGATGGGCAGTTTCTGATTCCTGCTCAGGATATCCAGAAGCTTCCAGAACCAATGAGGGGGTGGCCACGCCAACAGACAGAACCCCTGAACGGCCCTGGCACAGCAGACACACAGTGCAGCTCTGCACTCCACACCTCAGTCACTGGGACTCTGTGCAGCTCAAGAACAGGGTCAGCTCCTTCCACCCTGCTTGGCTCCCCACACACACCCTCCACTGGCCCTGCTGGCCACACCTAGCCCCGGAGCAGCGGCTCCTCCACCCTGAGCTGTGGGCCTCTCTCCATCTCGCTGTGGACCTTGGGCCTCTTGGCCCGGATGTCCCATGGTGACTGCCAGCATCGACCCCCTGCCAGCTGGTGACCGTGCCTGCCGCCCTTGGACACATCCACACTGGTAGTGAGTTCTTACTGGCTCGCGGCTGTCCCCTGTACAGAGCAGAGGCTCAGAAGGAGCCAGGGGAGGAGCTGGCAGCCGTGCCAAGGCCCAGGGGTGAGGAAGGGGGCAGGTGGCCCCAGGACTCACCTCCACGCTGGTGATCAGCCAGTCACTCACAGCCTTGCTCTGGACCCCACTGGTGACCATCTGGAAGCCGTTGGCGGTAGCCGTGTGCAACAGCACTAAGGACAAGATGGGGCCGTCACCTGAGCTCAGAGCTGCCCTCCAGGTGCTCTAGGCAACAGCCCTGGAGCCAAGTCTGCACCTGCTTTCTGCATGATGAAAACACAATCAAGCCAGGCGTGGTAGCACAATCCCAGTACTTGGGAGGCTGAGACAGGCGGATCATCATGGGTTCAAGGCCAGCCTGGCCTACCTAGTGAGTTCAAGGCCAGGCTGGGCTAAATGATGAAACTGTCTCAAACAACCCTAAGAGAAAGAAAGCAACACTATCATGGGCTTGGGGTACAGCTCAGTGTAAGCACTTGCCCCGGCCCGGCACTAGTTCCAACCCCAGCACCACAAAAAATCCTGAACAGATAAATAAATAAAATCCACACACAGTCACTTGGATCTGTAAGACCTTATCATGGGTAGCTAAGGAAGCAGGCACCTCAGGAACTCTATTTCTGAGTCAGGGTATTCAAAATAAGTTATTTAGCTAAGTTCAGTATGTTTCATGTTATATATATATATTTTTTTTTCCTACTACCCAAAGTAAATTAAATACTTCAAGCCGGGGTTGGTAGTGCACGCCTGTTGTAATCCCAGCACTTAAGAGGCTGAGGCAGGAGGATCGTGCCAAGTTCAAGACCAGCCTGGGCTACAAAGTGAGCTCAAGGCCAGCCTGAACTGCATAGCGAGACCTTGTCTCAAAAAAAAAAAGCTTTTGTTTTTGTCTTTCATTGTGACCAGGGATAGGAAGCTTTCTGTGCTGGACCAGAGTTAATGCTTTCAGCTTTGTAGGCTATATGGTTTGCTGAATATGACCGTAGTGAAGGGTGGCACCCTGTGCCAAAAAAAAAATACTTTATTTACAAAAGCAGGGACTACAGGCCAGAGTGCACCAGGCCCAACAACCTGGACAGAAACAAAGAATCTCTTTTTCTTTTTCTTTTTGAGACAGGGTCTTGCTATGAAGTTCAGGCTGAACTTGAGCTCATTTTGTAGCCCAGGCTGGTCTCGGACTCACAATGATCCTCCTGCCTCAGCCTCCCGAGTGCTGGGATTACAGGTGCGTGCCACCACGTCTGGCAAAGAATCTCTTTTCACAGCTTCAACCCAAATTGCCAAAGCGCTTCCTTGGGAAGGGTCCATCTGTGCCTATCGCTCTGCCAGGCCGTTCAGTACACTTTGCAGCATTTACTTAGGTATCGTGGTGCTGGGGATGGACCCAGGTCCTTAATCATGGTAATGAGCACTCACCACTGAGCTGCACCCCAGCCCCTGGCTTCCTCTTTTTAGACCTACTTTCATAGGTGACAGGGCCTTCAGCTGTGAATTTCTCATAACTTTTGTGCTCTTACTTTTTTTCCCTGGTCCTGGGGATTGAACCTAGAGCATTTGTACTGAGCTACCACCCCAGCTTGTTTTTTTGGAGATAGGGCTGAACTAAGTTGCCCAGGCTGGGTTTAAATCTTCAATCTTCCTGCCTCAGCCTCCTGAGTAGCTTGGATTACAGGCAGGCATCACCTCACCTAGCTGTGGTCTTGCTCTGAGTGGCAGCCCACTCCCCAGTCTCCCTCACGTGGGAACCACAGCCCTCAGCCTTCCTGCCCGCTCCTGGGGAGAGAAGGCAACCAGCTTCTCCCCAGGGGCACTGCTGCTCCCATGCCTGACTTAAGCAAGCCATGGCCCAGGACTCTCAGTCCACGGAACGGACAGGGCCAAGGGCCAGCGCTGCTGCTCTTGTATCACAGGGGAGGAGGTGGGTGGAGCTGCAGCCCCTAACCAGGGCTCTGGCCCCTGTGCGCCGGCTGTCACACAGGAAGTCTGCACAGGCTGGGACAAGGCTGAAGACACCCCGGCCCCTGGACAGGACGCTGCCTGAACAGCCCACCCTCAGCAGCCACCCCAGCCATGCCTACCTTCAGCTGCGGAGGCTGAGCCCTGGGAGGCAGAGGCAGCCTGGGTTTGCTCGTAGATAGACAGCAGGGCCTCGTCCTCCACGGCGAAGTACACAGGGACAATGGTCTCCATGGCCAGCATCTCAGGCTCGATCTCCATGAACTGCTGTGGAGGAGCACACTCAGGAGACTCTGACAAGGCAGCCCCTGCTCCTCCTCCTCTGAGACCCCCACCCGTGCGGCCCCCAGCCGCTGTCGGTGAAAAGCAGGGCTCCCCTGGGCGCTGTGTACACTGGGGCTAGGCTGTGCTCTGGGGGCGTCCTGGGCACCAGAGGTGCTGAGCAGCGTCCCTGGCTTCCACCTGCTCCATGCCAGTAGTTCCTCCTAGCACAAAGGCACACGTCCTCAGGTATCAGCGTCCCCAGGAACAGGACAACAGGGATGGAGGGACAGAGCACCCTCACCTTCTAGAGGGCAGAGGGCTGGGAGGCCAGGCAACTCCACTGAGTGCAAGGTCACACAGCTGGCTCCAAAACCCACTGAAGGGCAGGCCCTGAGCCCTGGGGCGGTGCCTTGCAGCAGGGCGTCACTTACCCGGACAACATCCTGGGGCACAGCGGCCATGGCCCGTGGCAGGATGATAACCACTGCGCCCGCCGACTGCCGCAGGGCCTTCTGGTACTGCGCGTAGGAGAAGTCCACCAGCCGCATGAGCACACAGCGGCGGCTCAGCACATCTGCGTCCACCGTGCGCGCCTCCGTGTTGAGCACTGCGTTCCGTGTGCCTGCACAAGAGACAGAGTCAGCTCATGCAAGAGCGGCCTCAAGCATCCGCCTGCAAGAAAGCCTCCTGCACGTCACCCATACAACGCACAATGCCCTCCCCACAGCCAGGGACCACGGCAAGTCCCCCAACCTCCTGAGACTGCAGGAAGTGACTGCGGCAACCACACACAGACCCAGCTCTAACACCGCTTCCCGCCCACACCAGGACAGGACAGCTGTCCCTGCTCTGTGGCCGCAACCCCTCCCAGCTCAGACTGGCCTTCCTGGTGTGACCTCGGGTGTGGCTCTGTGCCATGGAGGCTTTCCCTTCTCTAATACTGGGAAGGAACCCAAGGCCTCTGCTCCACCCTCCCTTTTTTTGAGACAGGGTCTTGCTAAGTCACTGGAAGGCTGGGCTCCATCTTGTGATCCTCCTGCCTCAGCCTCCTGAGTCGCTGGGATGACAGGCGTGTGGTACCAGGCTCGCCTCCAGACAATTACAGACCGTGGCCGGGTCTGGCCCTCACCGTACCTTGGTCCTTGCTTTAGAACAGTGGCCCCCAGCCTTTTTTGGCCCGAGAGACCAGTATGGTGGAGTTTTTCCAGGTGCTACAGGAGAGGCCCAACCGTGTCCTGTCTTAGTAGCTATCTGAGACACAAGGCAGTTCAGGCCATGACATCAGATTCTCGTCAAGAGAACATAACCTTGGTCCCTGGTCCCAGCCCTGCAGCATGGGGTGACATCAGGCACAGGACAAGACCCCTCGGGCGTGGACATCTGAGTTTTCTAGCAAGGCCGAGGGTCGAGGTGACACAGCAGGGCCACACTGCTGTCTCCAGGGCATGGCAGGGCCTGGAATGATGAACACCTCTCCCCACCCAGCCCCCAAAGGATGTGCCAGGCTCTGCACACAGGGTCTAGTTCTCCGTGGGGCATCCCGGCCTCCACTCATGCTGTGCCAGGAGCTCCAACCCAACAGCCACTCATATCCACAGATACAATCCTGTGTCCTTAAGCAACAGAATCACCAGTAAGAGAGGACCCTGCTCTAACCCAGTCACCATCCCTCCCCGCCCTGATAGCTGCGAAAGCCCCCAAGAGCTAGCCCTGGCTTCCCAGGGCCCCACCCCAACAGGGCCCCAGGCGGGGCTGGGGATACAACAGAAACCTCTGCTCTCTGCAGGCTCCGGGTCCACTCTAGACCGAGAGTCAGGAAAGGTGTCACCGGCATGCTGGCTGGTAAGGGGACAGCCCTGGACAGCTGCCATTGAGACACGAGGGTCGAGGGGACACCAGGGGCCTGGCCCTGGCCCTGAGACTGTCTGCTCAGTGCCACAGGGACAGACGCTCACTGGCTCCCCAAGGGCTCATCGGGGGTCTCCCTGCATCAGCCTGAGGTCCGAGGATGAAGGAACATCCATTTTCTGTCTCATCTACTTCCGGGGCCCACCGGGCGGCTTCCCGTGAGATTCACATCTCCCGAAGCCCAGGGCCAGCTACTCCTCCGTGGGGCACGGCAGGCCCTTCAGTTAACCTGTTATCAGTACATTGCAGGGTGCACCCCCAAGTGGCACCCAGCTTAGCCATGCTGCACGCAGACCCAGGGCCACACATCAGGAGAGCACAGGGCCCCCAGCCTGTGACGCTGCCCAGATGTCAAGAAATCTCACAGGCTCGCTGCAGGCAGACCCAAGACCGCAGGAGACAGCAGGCAGCCAAGACGGGGCTGGTGGGCCCTAGTCCCAGGTCCTCACCGGAACCACTCGGGTGAGGACACAGGTGCAGGCTCGTGAAAGGGAAACCTCCGGCCTGGTGTACTCAGCCCTGTCTCTGCTCTCCAGCAACCGGCCATTCAGGACGCAAGCAGCAGAGGCCACCGGAGGGGCGTGGCAGGGACCCGGGACAAGGAGCAGCGCAGCCCTGGGGTCCCCGGCCTCCCACGGGTGCCTCAGGTGTCACTCCCTCCGCAGTGTCACTCCTGGGCCTACTGTGTGCCGAGCCTGAGCACTTACGGGCAGGGCCCCAGCCTGCTCTTTCCAGACAGGACGGGGTATCCAAGGCATCCAGCCAGACACGGGTCCCCCCATCACCATGCCCCCTTTTAGGATGAGGACTGCCCCATCTGACCCCCCCGATCTTAGCGGCAGTGACCGTCCCAACACACACCTGCCCAGCATGGCGGCTCCCTGACAGCCTACCCCTTTGTGGGGGTCCATTCTTTCCTGGGGGCCATCAGAGCTGGGACAGAGAGCCACATGCTGCTATGGACATGGTTTGACCCTCTGCATGCACTGACACCAGTGCCCACCCTGAGCCCTGAGGCTGAAAGAAGAGATGCCACAAAGGTGGGCAAAGCACCTCGATGCACGCTGCCAGTTCCCCTAAGAAACCTCAGCAAGCTTCTCAGTCAAGGGTCTCCGGGTTGTCAAAGCAGTCAGGGGTGTGGCCACGAGCCAATAAAACGTGACTGACAGCCACAGGAGGGGCAGGTAGGGGCCCCTGGGCTTGAAAGGAGGGCAGCTTCCCAGCTCAGAGGTTCCTCCAATCCTAACCCCAACTCTGACCCCATGGGACAGGGCCTAAGTGACCAGCACTCAACACCAAGGGACATAGGTATGCTCAACAAACCACATGGGGACGAAGGGAGGACAGAAGTCACCCTGCAGGAGATCTGGGCCACCTCAGGTTTGTACCAGCCCCATTTGCACCCATCACAGGGCACCCGATGCTGCACGCCTTCCCTTCCCGCCAGCCCACTGCATTTCTCAACAGGGCCTAAAGGAAGCTGGGTAAGGAGTGCCCACTGGCAGGAACTGGGCTGGGGTGCAGCTGGGGTCAGGGAGCCCCAGAGCAGGCACTGAAGACAATGGGAAACTGACTCATGCCCCAGGGTCTCAAGGATCCGCCCCACCTCACCCCACCCCTGCACACAGGTGGGGTCTCAGGGAGTGGGACCTTCACCTCCAGGTGGCAGGCAAGTGGCCCCCATGGGTCCCTGTCACATGGGGCCAATGGCTTCTGGGCTTTCCATCAGGAACAACGGAAAAAGGAGCTGGGAAGCGGGGCGCCGCAGGAGGGGGAGCAAAGGGGTCACCAGCTGCTTGCCGGCCACACCTGGACCCCTGTGCCTGGGATCCCCCTGGGGGTACAGGGATGGTGCGTGGAGCATGCGGCTGTCCCAGAGGCAAGTCAGCAAAGAGGCAGGTCTAGGAGCTGGCCTTCCCCACCACAGGCTGCTCTAGGAAGAGCCCTGGAGTCCCGGAGCTCCGCCACCCTGTCTGGTAGCCGTTAGTGATATGCTGTGACATGGGCTTGCTGCGCTCAAACAGCTCTAAACTCTCTGTCCCTCAGCTGCAGGCGGCTCTGGGGCGGCAGCGGGGAAAACAGAGAACATGATGGTTCGTGGGGTGGTGGCTGGGGTTACTGGACAGCGCCACAAGTGATCTTCCTCCCCTACAAGGGACCAAGCAGTGAGTCACGAAGCACATGTGACAGGGGGATCCCGGCCTTCCACGGCCACCCCCCAGGGCCTGGGCCTGGGTCTACACCATCACTAAGCCAAGAAGGACCCTGGTGCTTATGGGGCATCCTGGGCACTGCAAGGGGCTGGGCAGCATCTCGGGCCTCCATCCACTCCATGTCAGGCCTCCCACCAGTTGTGACAACCTTTCATGTGCCCAGACACAACCCAGTGTCATCTGAGCTGACAACCACTGCTCCAAAACAATTCAACTCTGAGCAAAACTGAGCAGGACAGACTGTCGGGATCCAGCTCCAGAGCCTGAAGCTCCGCAAGAGCCTGGCCAGCGTGTGGGGGTGCGGGGCACTCAGGCTGGGCCTGTGGGTCTAATAGTTGGGAGCATGTGGCCCAGAACGGCAGTGGGGACCAGATGTGCACCAGAGGCTCCTTCACAGGGGGTCAGTTTGAGCTTAGGGCCTCACTAAGACCAGGTTAGGAGGAAGACAAACCACAGACCAGGAACTTCTGCGATGTGAGACACAGTTAAGAAACCGAACTTGGGATCAGGGCTGGGGCGTGGGCAGCTGGGCAGGACGCAGGCCCGGGGAGCCCGTGGTTGAGCTGAGCCAGGGTCCAAGAGAACCGTGAAATCCGCGGGGGCGCGGGGTGACATTCTACGTGGAAGAGGTTCGTGAGGAGGCTGAGCCGGGACTGTGCGTGTGTCAGCGGCGGATCAGGAGTGTATCCAAAGGAACCCCAGGTGCAGGCTGGGCCAGTGGGCCTGGGTGAGGTCGGGGAGCACGGGATGGGACGGGAGGTCGCAGGAGGCAGAGGCAGCCCGGGTCCTGGTCCCAGGGCGCACAGGCCGGGCTGGGTGAGGTCGCGGGGGACGGGATGGGGCCGCTGCAAGTGTCGCCCACGCGAGGGCGCGTGGCCAGGCGACACGGCCGAGCGGGGACGCACCGTAGGGCTGGCCCTGCAGGTCGTACTGCTGCATGCGGTACACCGTGAACTCGTGCGCGGCGTCGGCGGCGGGCAGCGGAGGCGCCACGAGCAGCAACACGGCAGGCAGGAAGACGATGAATCCGAGCGGCAGGCACGACGCCTTCAGCATGTTTTCTAGCACCTCTCCCGCTTCTTCTAACATCCTGGATGGCGGCGAGGCCGCGCGGAGCGGCGACGAGGACGCGACGAGGACGGAACAGCGGCGGCTGCAACCGCGGACTCACCTCAGCATGGGCAAACGCCGGGGTCCTGCGGGCGCCGCTCCGGGCAGCCCGTGTGCGCCTCGGGGTCCTGCGGGCATCGCTGCGGACAGCCCTGCGGGCCGCGATGCCCCTCAGCAGTTGTAGTCCCCGAGGTGCGCGCGGAGATACCTGGGAGTTGTAGGCTCACTCTGGGACTTCCCGAAGGAATTATGGGGTAGACTGACTAATACTACTAAAATTTTACATAAATTCCAAGTTGGAAAATACAGAGGCTTAAAAAAACTATTTTTCAGTAGAACTTGATTTAACTCTGTCACTGGCGTAGACTGGGGAGCTATGACCTTGCAACCCGGAAGGAAGTACGGAATGAGGAAAAGAGGAAGCGTTTGTCTGTACGCTCGGTCTTCTGGGAAATGTAGTCCTAGCCAAAAAGACCGCAAAGTTTCACGGGAACTGCAGTCTTCCCATAATCTCTTAGGGAAAAAAATTAAATTTCCCAAGAAGTATAGATGTTAAACTCCCTGTAGACTCAGATCTTAATCTGACTCGTGTATTGATGTATCAGCAGATCCCTGAACACAACTCTTGGCATCCCACGGGTGGGCTCTATACAATTTTAGGATGAATGAATGGAAAAAGAGTTAAAAAAAAGTCATGAAAGCCCATTGCGAAAGGAATGATGCAATGAGTTATGGGATTTGTAGTCTGGAGCCGGGAGCAGGTGCAGGGGCTGGTGGCGTATGTACTGTGCTTATCTTTATTTATATCGAGGGAATACAGACATTGACAACTCGTTCACTGTGTGTGGGAAATTCATATTTACTTTCCAGTTGTCCCATAGCAATATTTCCTTAATCTGGCAACCATTAGAACTCTGCGAGTTAGGTTCAGAGAATTAATGGAGCAGCAACTCATCCCCCTCTTGAGCAGACAGGAAGACGGAGAACAAGGGAACAGAAATCACCAGCCAGGGCCTTGGCCAAGTGGCTGCCTTCGGTCCTCCGTGAGAGTAGCGTCTATGATCTGTAAAAGCACAGGTTCAAGTCCTCGATCCTCCCCTCCCGCAAAGGGTCTCCTTGAACAAGTGGCTTCACCCCTCTGAGCGACTGTTTCTTCGCCTGTCAAATATGGCAGTAAATAGTTACAGATCTGTCACCTCAGCACTCTGGAAGCCTGCAGCAGGAAGATGAAAAGTTTGACCCCACCCTGGGCAACTTAGCAACTTAGCAAGACCCTGTCTCAAAATTAAAAATAGCTGGAGGTGTAGCTAGCTGATAGAGTGCTTACCGAGGGTGTTCCAAGAACCAGTCCTGGGACAAAGTTTTCAGTAAGAAAATCAATGCCCTAAACAGTGAGGCATCCAGGAAGTGCTCAGTAAGTGTTGGTTTTATGCAAATGTGCCAAGCCCTGGCAGGACTCAGGGCACGTACATTTGCTTCTGGCCCCTCTCCACATGGCTTGGATCCATGTTCTCTTTTTTTTTTTTGTACCACGAATCAAACTCATGACCTCAGGCTTGCCAGGCAAGCACTTTTGCCCCTGAGCTATATCTCTGACCCCCGTGTTCTCTTTCAAGGCCCAATATTTCCTAAATCATGAAAGGACAGTGGACATTTCTTATGAAAGGTTTGCTGTTCCTCACCCTCTCCCAAACCGAGTGTGACACTCTTGTTTTTTTCTCTCTTGTGTGGAGCATCCTTAGCACATTTTGTAATTTTGTTGTTTTGAGACAAGGTCTAACTAAACCACTAAACTGCCCAGGTTGGGCTCAAACTTTGCGATCCTCCTGCCTCAGCTTCTCCAAGTGCTGAGGTGACAGGCGTGCAGCACCACACCTGGCTCAGAGTGTGGTTTCTAAGAAGTGTAGGGACCAAGTCTGTGCTGTTTATGGCTGTCAGCCCTGAGCCCAGAGTAGAGACTGAAGGTCAAGGGAAAGAAGGAGGAAAGGTGGGAAGGTAGGAAGGAAGGAGGGAGGGAGGGAGTGTTATGGTGTGCACACTGTGTCGAGTTGAGGAGTCTAGAAACTTAACTAAGTGACCCAGCAGTTCTACATCCTTGGGTGAAAAGGACCTGCCCTTCCTGCTCTAGGTTGTTATTCATTGTGTCAACTTGAGAAGTGTAGAAGGTTAAATGAGCCAGGCTGTAATCCCAGCACTCAGGAGGCTGAGGCAGGAGGATCGTGGCAAGTTCGAGACCAGCCTAAACTACAAGGTGAGCTCAAGGCCAGCCTGAACTGCAAAGCGAGACCCTGCCTCAAAAAGACAAAAAAAAAAAAAAAAAAAACAGAAAATTAAATGAGTGACTGAGCAGGAGGCCAAAGTCCTCCTTTGTATCATCCTGAACCTGTGGAAGAGGAGGGCATGGAGACTGTGTGAGAGCTACACGCCCCCTGGGTGGGGGCAGCCTGTTTACAATGTAAGGGAGGAAAAAAGGCTTGTTGCCCCCCACCCCTTTGCTCTTGTTGCTTTGCTATCTTTCTTGCTGGGCACCATGAAATTTTGCCCTCTGCCATGGGCCACTCTGCCTCGGAGCCAGCCAAGTATGGCCTGAAACCACCACAAACTGTAAGCTAAACAAACCTTTCCTTCCTTCATTTTGGGCGTTGGGTCTTTTGTCTCAGCAATGAGAGAAAAGTAACCAAAACAGGGAGGAAGAAAGAATGAACCCACCCCAGCCGATCAGCCAGCCCCTTCCTGCTCTGACCTTCTCTGGTCCCAGGTCCAAGCAGGTGACAGAATGACAGGTGGGGGGGGTGAGCAGGGACTCCGGCGCATGCGCTCTTATGGAAAGTGCATTTCCTTGTCCTTCCGCCCCGCTGGCCCGAGCCAGGGCTGTGAATGCTCCTGACACACAGGGACAGGGGTGCGGCTCAGTGGTGAGCGCTTGTCTGGCGCAACCCGGGCCCAAGTTCCTTCCCCAGCCTGCCAAGCCAGAGCAACAGCACGTTCACGCAGATGCTGTTCCAGAAAGGGACCTGGACTTGGTTCAGGCAGTGAGAATGTGCCTCTGGCGGGGGCCACCGCAGCTGCCTCCTCACCCAAACCTCGGGTTTTTTATTTTGGTCGGAAAAATGCGGAGATGCAGTGAGGCATGATGGTCCACGCCTGTGATCTCGGCACTGTGGCAGGCTGAGGCAGAACACCGCGTTCGAGCCCAGCCTGGACAACTTGGCAACTTAGCGAGACCCTGTCGTGAAATAAAACATAAAAACCACCGCGGGTGAAGCTCAGTGGAGACCTTGGGTCCAATGAACGAGTGAACAAATACATAGTTCATCTGGGGAGGAAGAACTTGGGCCACCTCCCAAGAGCGCAGAGGTAGGCAGAGAGCTCTTGGCCGCCCCGAATTCCCTGCACCCTAAATTCCACCAGGACCCGCCCCTGCCGGCTGGCGTCCCAGATAAACACACAGGACAGGAATCAGGAAAACACCAAGAAAGGAAACAGAGCTAGGGGTTGGGGTGCACACCTGTCATTCCAGCACTCTGGGAGGCTGAGGCGGGGCAACTTAAAACAACTCACTGAGACCCTTTCTCAAAATTGGAAAAAAAATTTTTTTAAGCACCGGTGTTGTAGCTCAGTGTGAAGCCCTGTGTTCCATCCCTAGTGCCAAATATATATGAATTTGGACACAGATGTGAGAACAGGGAGGACACCAGGTTGACAAGGGCCCTGCAATAGGACAGAATCTCGCCCATGGCCTCAGGAGGAGCCAGCCCTGCCTACACCTCGACCTTGGAGTCCTGGCCTCCAGAACCAGGCAAGCATGTGTTTCTGTTGTAGCTGCCCATCCTGAGGGACTTTATTTTAGCAGCCCCAGGGTGCAATACACCGAGAAGCTTCTTTTTCTCTTCCTTCCTTTCTTTCTTTCTTTCTTTCTTTCTTTCTTTCTTTCTTTCTTCTTTCTTTCTTTCTTTCTCTCTCTCTCTTTCTTTTCTTTCTTTCTTTCTTTCTTTCTTTCTTTCTTTCTTTCTTTCTTTCTTTCTTTCTTTTTCTTTGTCTTTTTGAAATAGGCTCTTGCTATGCAGTTCAGGCTGACCTTGAACTCACTTTGTAGCCCAGCTGGTCTCAAACTCTCAATGATCTTCCTGCCTCTGCCTCTGGAGCGCTGGGACTGCAGGCGTGCGCCACCGCGCCCAGCTCAGAAGCTGAATTTTCGAATGTCATTCATTTTAATGAATTTCACATAGCCTTGTGGCTGTGGCTATGGGCGTGGCAGTGCGGGAAAACAGTCACCCCTCCCCCATGCCCACACACAGCAGAGAAATAGCGGCCCAGAGCAGCACTGTCTCCCCCAGGCAGCAGGCAGGTTCCCCCGACCCCTCACCCCAAGCGCCTGCCCGGCTGGACACAAAAAAATCCTCAGCTAGGCTGGCATGGGCTTTGTGTCAGCCCCAAGCAGCATTTGAGGGCATCAGCAACACCTGCTCTAATCCTGGGGCATCTCAGACCTGTGGTGCCATTGAATGTAAAGTAATTTGTATTAAATGCAATCTACCAGGGAAAGTTCCAGTTACAACATCTCGAGGGACAGGTGTCTAAGGTACCAAGCAGGGAGGGAGCAGAAGAACCACCAGCTCCCCCAAAGCTGAAAGGAGATGACACTTTCTACCTATGATGGTGCTGTGGTCAGGGCTTGCAAGGGGAACAATTATATACAGGACACATAATTTATAAGATTATTTTATAATTGTCACCCAAAGAGTCATATGCAAAGAGAGTGCAGGAGATCTGTCCATATACTAAAGACCAAAGAATCCAGCTGAAGGCCTGGGTCCCATGGCAGTGCCCTGCATGAGTCTAGTTGAAGACCTAGAGCCATGACAGTGCCCCCCCTTGAGTCCAGCTGGAGGCCCAGAGCCCACAACAATGTCTCCTGCAGGCCTGTTTCACAGATCTACCCTGGGAGGGCCCAAAGGTCAGTGGGGGAAGCTAGAAAGTCCCTGCCAGAGGGATGAAGGGTCTGCGCCAGCAGGCTGAGGGGTCTAGGCTGGAGCCAGGAAGTGATGCTCAAAGAACCAGAGCTCCCTGAAAGGGACCACAGCCATCCTCAGCAACAAGGTCCCAAGCTCCTCCAACAATAACAGCTGAGTCCATATCAGGAAAGCCAGTATGACCAGCTTCTCCAGGATATTGTTTGTCTGTTTTAGTCTTTTTGAGACAGGGTCTCACTATGCTGTTCAGGCCGGCCTTGAGCTCGTTTTGTAGCCCAAGTGCTGGGATTACAGGCGTGTGCCACCACGCCCGGCTTCTCCAGGACATTAAACAGTGCGCCATCTTCCCCTCTAGAGCCAGGAAATGATGCTCAGAGTAAAGGCCAGCGCTCCCCCAAAGTGGACCGTAGCCATCCCAGCGACTAGGTCCTGAGCTCCTTCAATGATGAGACAGCTGTGTTCACATCAGGAAAACCAGCACCTCTTCTTCTCCAGTTTTTTTTTTTTTTTTTTTTGGTACTGGGAATCAAACTCAGGACCTTGTGCTTGCCAGGCAAGCACTTGTGCTGCTGAGCTATATTTCCGGCCCTTCTTCTCCAGTTCTTTTATGCTGGTGGGGGGACGGGACACACAATCCTGAGCTGGGCCTCCCACACCCAGCACCATGCTCGTTTAGTTCAGCTGGGTGTGAGGAACTGACCATCAGTTGTCAGTTCACAACAGGTGGGCCCCTCCATGAGCCCATTTCACAGGTGTGGCAAGTAGTGGCAGTGAGCCTGGAAGGAACCACCAGGCAACATCTCCCTAGGGCAGAAAAGTTGGGCCTCTTCCTCTTTGCTGGGCCCCCAGAGGGAACCCCAAAAGATGCAAAGCCCAGAACTAGGAGGAGAGGCCAGGTATGGTGGTGCACACCTGTCATCCCAGCACTCAGGAAGCTGAGGCAGGAGGACCTCCTTGAATTCAAGGCCAGCCTGAACTGCATGAGACCCTGACTCAAAAACTAAACAACAAAACACCTGGGGAGAAGGCTGCACAAGGTGGGGGGCTGGGTTCCCCAAAGAGGAAGTGAGCAGACAGACAGATGCCAGAGGCCGTCCCAGTGGGCTCGCGTGCGCATACACACATGGGCAAGCCAACATGGGTGCTCTCCTCGTGCAGCACCCCCACTCTCAGCCATGCTCCCCAGGGCGTCTATGCAAAAGGGCCCTGCCCGCCACCAGTGTGCACTGGCACTGAACGACTGCATGGCCCGAAGAGCCCACAGCATCTTTGAACTTGAGCATCCCCAGGGTCTGAAACCCACAGCCTGGCCCTCGCAGCCAGGATGCCCCACAGAGGCCCAGAGAGGGGCTGGGACTTCAGGCACCCTAGAAAGACCCCAGGCCGCCACTCCAGGGGCTCCCTGCTCCTGTGCCTGTGCCCTCCCTGTCCAAGGCGCCTGTGGGGAGGAACCCTGCTCGGGTCACAGGCCCAAGAGGCTGCACCTCACCCATCCTGTCCAGGCCTCACGTGCTCTTGACGCTGGAGATACTGGACAAGGGCTCCCGCATCCTGAAGCTCAGCGATCGGGAGCCCCGAAAGCTGTCCCTGGGCCTCAGGGAGCTGTCGGTGGTGGACGCCCCAGAGTGGGCTTCGGTGGCCCTGGCCAGGCAGTCACGGGGTCCCCGCAGGCCCAGCCGCAGACACCCACAGCAGAGGGCAGCCAGCACGGCTCGGCGCAGCTCCCGACTGCGGAACGTGTAGATGAGAGGGTTGATGGCCGAGTTGGACACGGCGAGGGCCAGGATCAAGTCCATGCCGCGGAGGTACTCCTGGGCCCACACATTGGTGCCGGAGACATCGGCCAGCAGGAGGCCGAGGAGCGGCCCCCAACACACCAGGAAGGCCACCAGGATCATGAGCACCGTCTTCAGGAGCCTGCGGGACTTGGAGCGGGCAGCGGGGCGCTGGGCCTTCTGCCTGTTGGCCCGGACCTCCCAGAAGATGGCGCTGTAGAGAAACAGGATGGCAACCAGGATGCACGCGAAGACCCCTACGCAGAAGAGGATGTAGGTCTTGGCGTAGAGCGGCATCAGGCTGGAGCAGTTCTCGAAGGCGCACACGCAGTTCCAGCCCAGCAGCGGCAGCAGCCCCAGCAGCACGGCCAGCAGCCAGCACAGGCCGATGCAGCCGTACACGCGGCCCCGCTTGGTGGCCCGGCTCTCGGCCATCCAGGGCTGCGCCATGGTGGCGAAGCGCTCGCCGGCGGTGAGGAGCAGGCTGAAGGTGGAGGCTGCGAGCGCCGTGAAGAGCAGCCCCTCTCGCAGGAACCACTGTGCGGGCGTCAGGAGGAAGGTGCGGGTGCCCGACAGCAGGACGTTGGTCAGGTAGGCGATGCCGGTGAGCAGGTCACTGAGCGTGATGTTGACCAGGCAGTAGTAGACCCAGCGCCGCGAGCGCATGCGCGTGGCGATGGCCACCAGCACCAGCAGGTTCTCCAGTACCACCAGACAGCTGATGGCCACCGACAGTCCGCGCAGCGCGCCCAGGCTGCTGTCCTCGGGGCTCCCGCGCCCCGCCAGCCGGCCCGAGTGGTTGTAGTGCAGTGTGATCAGGCGGTTGTGCCCACCGGCCGCCAGCTGGTAGCAGGCCTCAAGGGGCACTGGCGGTGGAGACCACCCGGTGGTGTTCATGACCTCCCCCGGGGACAGACTGAGGTCCCAGGCAGGCAGGGTGGAGTCGCCTGCCTCTCCTGGTCTTGGTTTCCTGTTATTTGAAATTTCCTGTTGTGTTCAAGGTACCCCCAGGGTGGGGGTGAGAGCAGGGAGGGGCGCCCCAACGGCTGCTGGCTGTGGGCAGGGGCCCAGTGACAACGGCTGGGGACAGCCGTCCTCCACGGTGACGCGGACGTCCTCCCGGAAACAGGAGGGGAAGCAGTTGCAGAAGCACAGGTCCTCAAGGGTGGTGGGCTGCAAACAGTCTGCACCACACCTCCCAGTGAGACACCTGCCCCTGCCCCAGAGCTTCCCCTCCCGGACCCCCACTTCTCCCCAGCAGCTCCCAGCTTGTACGTATACAACGGGTGCCTAATAAGTGCTTATCCGTGCCACACCCATGAGCGCAGAGCTGAGTTTGACTTGCAGTCTGCTTGTTCACAGAAGGGGATGCAGAGGCTTGCAGAGATGACCCCACCAGGCCTGGACACCCTTTGGGGTTGGTGGCTGCACTGCCATCCCCTGAGCTCCCCGGATAGGAGCAGTGCTGGGCCCTGGAGGCTGCTGGGCCCAGAAGGGAGGAGACACACAGAGCAGCCCCCTCCCTGTCCCCATGACACCGGCTGGGGTGACACAACCTGAGACAGTTGTGGCTGGGAAGGCGGAAGAGGCTCTGTACACCCAGAGCCCTGACTGCGACCAGCAGGAGCGAGGACAGGTCTGCTCCCTGCCGGCCCTGTGCTGGGACCCACCATCCCCAGGCTTTGGGTGTATCACAGAGCCCACGGCAGTGAGAGAAGGACCCAAGGCTCCTCCGCCACATCCAATCCCTCAGCCGGGTCCCCACCCGCCCCCAGCCCACATGGCCACCAGCTGTCTGGAGCCGGGGGACACGCAGCCACACCAGCTCTGCCAGCACTGCCCCCAAGGGCATGGGTGTGCCAGGGGACATGCATCTCAGTGAAAGGGCCAGGTGTCCCACAGTGTCCCCGGGTTCCCACGAGAAGCCAGAGCATCCCCAGGAAGGGCTGGAAGGGGGAGGCGAGGCTGATCCCCCACAAGAGGCAGCCCCACCCCCATCCCCTGGTTTATGGCCCCACCACAGCAGGCAGTGACAGAGAAGCTGAGCAAGGTTCACAGGGAAGGAGCCTGCACCTGGTCACTGGAGGTCACAAAGACAACCAGCTCTGAGCCCTGGTACCAGTCTGGACTCTGCACACTTGCCTCTAGCACACACAGAGCCCTGGGCCCCACCACCAGCACAATCCGTCAGTGCAGACTGTGAAGAGCAACCCAAAGTCTACACACAGGACAGCAGCTGTGCCATGGCCCTGAGTGGAATACTACACAGCAGGTTAAAAGTACCAGGAAGTTCTCCACAAGGGGAACAGACTCAATGACTCACTCAATGACATGTGTTTTTGTTTCTGTTTTTCGTTTTTTTGAAACATGGTCTTGCTTACAGTCCAGGCTGGCCTGGAACTCACTACGTAGGGCAGAGTGGCCTTGAACTCACTACGGTCCCCCTTCCTCAGCCTCTTGGAGTGCTAACAGGTGTGAGCCACCAACATCTGGCACCCAGGACACGTGGTCAAGTGGAAAAACAATTAAGTACCAAAGCACATGCAGCAGGCCCAGCGTGCGGCGCCTCGCTGTGATCCCGGCACTCTGGGAGGCTGTGGCAGGAGGATCACCATGAGAGTTCGAAGGCTGCCTGGAATACATAGCAAGACTCTCTCTCAAAAGCAAAACACATCACTTAATGCTAAGCAATAATCGATGACAGGATATTAGATTAATAGTGTATATCTGTATGTGTTAGCCTGAACACACACTTCGAAGATATCAATATGTAAAGCAGCAACAAGCAGTGTTTTTTTTCTGTTGTTGTTGTTGATGTATGCCTGTTTTCTTTCTTGTCTTTGGATTTTTGGTTCTTGTGTTTTTTGTTTTTTTTTTTTCT
>PVLD010010144.1:0-72421 GCA_004027595.1 Dinomys branickii | reverse complement strand
TCCGTTGAGAAGTCTGCTGTGATTCTGATGGGCTTTCCTTTATAGGTGATCTGTTTCATTTCTCTAGCAGCTTTTAATATTGTGTTCTTTTGCTGGATATCTGGGATCTTGACTATTATATGTCTGTGTGTGTTTTTCTTTGGGTTATGGATCATTGGGGTTCTATATGCCTCGATTAACTGAACTTCAGTATCTTTTACCTTGTCTGGGAAATTTTCTGCTATTATTTCAGCAAATATTCTTTTTATATCGTTTGTGTGGTCTCCTGCTGTTTCACGCACTCCTATAACTCGAATATTGTTACGTTTTGCCTCATCTTGGAGCTGTTGGGTTGACTTTTCTTGTGTCTTTGATGATATTATGAGATTCTTCCTTTCACACTCATAAGCTGCCATGCTGTCTTCAAGTTCTGAAATTCTACCTTCGGTTTCATTTAAGCAGTTTTGCAAGGTTTCAGTGTAAGTTTTTAAATCCTGGCATTCTCTTTACACCTGTTTCATTCTTGGTAATTCATTCCTAAATTCCTCTTGTAACGTTTCCATTTGTTTCCTATTTTCTTCTAGTCTTTTGTCTATTTCTTCTCTATGTGTACAGAACATTTCTTCCATCATTGTTTTCAGCTCGTTTTTTGTCTGAGAGATCATTGCAGGTATGTGGCTTATTTCTGCTTTAAGCTCTTTTATGGCCTTTTGGAGTTGTTTCATTTCAGATGCAATCGTTTCATAACTTGCAGGTATGTGGCTTCCTGGTTCCCCTGTATCCTCGCATTCAAAACTTGTTCTGGGTGGGGTTGAGTTTTGAGACTGCGTTTTGTTCCTCTGTTTTCCCATTTTTGGGCATCAGATTCAAAATGTGGAGCTATAAATTCCCCAGGCAGTTCAGGAGGCAAAGGTCTGCTGTGGAGGCTGCTCCAATGGCTCCTTCTCTTTGGGAGAATGTCCCCTAAGCTTTCTGCTGAGAGATCCACTTAAAAGGCTGCTCAGATGCTGCTCTGTGGACCTCGCTATTCCCTACCCCGAGACCTGGCTTGGGCACATAAACAGCTCTCTGCCCCAGGGACCCTGCAGGCAGGGGGCCGCTTACGTGTTCCTCCCTGGGTGGAGCTCCTCCCCCACTCAAAAATCCCGTCGGGGCGCCCAGCCAGCTCTTCTATCCCAGGGACAGTGCAGTCAGAAGTGCTGCTCGGATGTCCATCGCTGGGCGGAGTTTCTCCCCGACTCAAAAAAACCAGTCAGGTTGCCTAATCACCTCACCCTGAGATTGTGCAGGCAGGAAAGCCACTCAGATGTATCTCCTTGGGTCGAGCTTCTTCCTGTCTCAGAAATCCTGTTGCGGTGCTCACTCGGCTCACCCGTTCCGAGATCTGCGCCAGCAGGAGATCCCGGCACTCCCCCGCCTCCTCGACGTTCTCGTACGAGCCGCTGACGCTGTGCGGCTGAGGATGCCGCCGGCTGCGGGGTTGGGGCTCTGAGTAGGATCCCATTCAGTTTCGCGGATTAGCGCAGTCTGCTCGAGGAGCACGTTCTCCGAGTTTGCTCTGCTCCACCACCTCCAAAAATTCCTGGTCGCGGCCGCCTGTGCCCGTTCGGGTTTGGGAGATGGGTGGGTCCGTCCCACCCCCATCACACTCGGTGTTATGCGGGACTCGGCTGAGCCGCGGCCCGTGCAGTGCCGATCACCTCAGGCGCCCAGCTTTCAGGGCCCGCCCACTTCTCGCAGGCGTATCCAGCCGACCCGTTAATGCTCAGGCAGCGCAGAGCAACACCTTCACCTGGAATTTCGCAGCCGCAGACCCGGTACCTGCGCAGGAAAGATCGGTCTCTGGGAGAGTTTCCCTCTGCCGCTTACCTGGTCACTCCACTTGTGCATTTTCTTCCTACTTCCGAATATCTGTCATCCATTTTGAAAATTATTTACCTTTTTGGCTTCCCACAGGAGAGATACAATGAAATATTTAAACTTATGCATCTGATTTATTTCTTTCACTTCCTAAAAATGTCTTGTTTATTCTTCTTTATGGCAGAGTAGTATTCCACTATATATAAAATTGTATTTTATTTATCCATTTACCTGTTAATGGAATGCATGCTGTTTTCAAGATTTAGCTATTACGAATAGTGCTGTGAGGTATGCTATTGGTATTTTGACTGGGATTGCATTAAACCTGCATAACAGTTTTGAAAGTATGTCCATTTTCACTAAAATGCATCTGCCTATCCAAGAGCAGGGGATATCTTTCCATTTTCTGATATCCTCTTTGATCTCCCTTTTGCGAGTACTATAGTTTTCAATGTGGAGATCTTTCATTGCATTTGTTATTTTAATTCCTATGTAGTTCATTTTTCTTGATGCTATTGTGAAAGGTTTGGTTTCCCTAATCTCTCTCTTTGTGAGTTTATTGTTTGTGTACAGGAATGCTATTGATTTTTGAGTGTTGACTTTGTATCCTGCTACTCTGCCAAATCTGGTTAATTCTAGGAATGTTTTGTTGGAATTTTGGGGGTCTTCTGTGTAAAGTATCATGTCATCTGTGAATAACAATAATTTAACTTCTTCCTTTCTTATCTTTATTCCTTTTATTTCTTTCTCTTGTCTAATTGTCCTGGCTAGTGTCTCCAGAACTATATTAAACAGCATCAGAATTTTAAAAATTAATTTCTGAAGTATTTAAGATAGCACAGAAGCTTTGTCATAATCCACCCCTCTCTAGTCTCTGTGCAGACATCCCCTCTGCGGGGTGTGTGACTGTTCCACTGCTCTGGGATACTCTGTCACTCACAGCCCCTTGCCAGCTTCACCTTTGTAGCATGGCATTCTCTGTGTCCTCTTCCCTGAAGCAATTTGGGCTTTGAGAGCAAAAACTGTTTTGTTAACAGGTGTCTCCCGGGTCCATAGAACACTCTGAGTTTGAGTGAATGAATTCTCACCTTTATGATATGTGACACTGAAATTAAGTCTACTAGAAGTGGACTCAGAAAGAAATATTTTATTTCATGGTATTCACCATTGTGTAAGGCAGCAAAGGAAACCATCTACTTCAGGTTCAGTTTCCACAGCACGTGAGGGAAGAAAAGAGAAGGTAGAAGGCATAGAGAGTATCTAGCAGCAGTTACATTAGGCCAAATAAGGACGTGCAGTGTAGTCTAATTAGCAGAGGGCTCAGGGCCCTCACCCTTGCTGGGCCACAGTGAGCAGCCTGGGAAACAGCACTGCAGAGACCAACAATCCTTTAGCAGTAACTCCAAGAGGGTTGCTGAAGCTCAGCTTAGAACAAACGGCTTTCCTTGAACGCTCTATCAAGTGTCTAGGTGGCAGGGAGGGGTGAGGCTCCAATCCCTGCACCAAGGAAGGCAGGGACCCAGGGCATGGAGGTGTGGGGAGGGTGTGGCGAGAAATCCAGATGTGGGAAGGTGGAGGAACAGGAAACTCAGTCCACCAGAATCTGGGCATAGGCCCTCCTAGACTGAGATGGTGCTCATACCCCATCGAGTCCCCACGTCTAGGGAGAAAACCAGGCACCCTCAAGTAGGATCTGGCTCCCAAGCCTTCTGACCACCACCCCCACCACTGGGGAGATCAACACAGGTACTGAACTGTTCTTGACCCAGCAGTCAGAGAAACTGGCAGCTGAGAGTGTGTAGGAGAAAACCCAGGCAGGAAGCTGGAAGACAGCGCATCCTCCTCCTCAGGGACCGGATATGAACTGGAGAAAATGGCAGCTCAGGTGGCACCAGCCAGCAGCGCCATGATCTGAGAACCCTGAGAGAGGAAACAGCCCCTGAGCAGTCCTCCTCGCACACCCTGAGCACCCACTCTGCTCCCTGAGCCCACGGCCCTGCAGCCCTGGGCTCCAGAGGGAGGAGTTGGAGCCGATTGGAGCAGCTCTGGGGAGAGATAGGAGAGGATGAAGCTCATAGAGGCCCAGACCAGCCCTGCAGGAGTGGAGCAATGGTGAGAGCCCCAGAAGCCAGAAGACCCAGCACTGAGCCAGGCACACCCAACTCATGTCAACTACAGCCAGAATATATGTCAATAACAACATGTACAAACCCAAGTTTCCAAAAGCAGGAATATGTGTTACATCCATCTGCCACAGTGCATTACCTTGCAAGCCTCTAGGATTTGTTCCAGACAGAAAAGTAAGATTACTAAGCATTCTGCAAGTAGGACAAGACAAAATGGTATCACGAGCTTGCTGAATGGAAAGCTGAGGACATTTTTTGCATAAGCCTTTAGTATTTACATGAGTTAAAGCATGAAATTCAGTAGCTAAACAACTGGTGAAGAAATAGCAACAAGCTGGTCAACTTCATCATTATATTTAACCATGTCACCAGGAAGATGTGAATGAGAACAAATATAGGTTATGAAAATAGGAAAATCTCTATTATGAATATTAGTCTGTAATTGACAGAACAATTGATCAAGTTCAGTATCACTAGATAACTCTTGTAAACGAGTTCAGCCTTTAAATACAAATAGGCCTATTTTATCTATGTAAGTGATGAGTTGCTTCTGTTTCTTGTGTGGAAGAAAAATCCACTCTAAAACTGCTTCCTTTTGCTACAATATAGCCATAGGAGAATGGGATGATGGAAAAATAAAGAGTATTAACTGGTTTAGATAAATCTACATGTGTTAATTGAGCTTGACTTATATGCTATTCTACCCAGACTAATTCTTTTTTTCCTTCCTTTATAAGGTAGCTATCTAATGCTGGGCTTCCTTTAAGAGTATTAAAGAGGTGTTGCAAAGCATAGATAGGGATGCCTAAAGAAGGTCGTAACCAATTAATATCTCCTAATAATTTTTGAAAATCATTAAGGGTGAGAAACTGATCTCTACAAATACTAATTTTGGGGGCATTTGCTGCTTTTGAAAAATATGACCTAAATAAGTAATAGGACAGTTGGTCTGAATCTTACCTGGGGCTATCTGCAAGCCAACAGTTGTTTGGCTTCTGAACTAGCAGAAAAGAGAATATCATCTATATAATGTGCAATCAGAGCATCTGGTAATCTTGCCTGCAACAATTCTAAAGGTTTATTAACATATTATTGACAGAGTATTCAACTATTTAACATCCCTTGAGGGAGAACTTTCCAGTGATATTTTTTTACTGGTCCCCAGTTGTTAAAAGTAGGTACAGCAAATGCAAATTTTTCTCTATCTGCTGGTCACAATGGAATAGTAAAAAAACAATCCTTAAGGTCTAAAACAATTAACTTCCAGTTCTTAGGTATCATGACAGGAGAGGGTAATTTGGACTTTAATAGAGCCATAAATTGAATAACTTCATTAATTTTTCTAAGATCTGTGAGTATTCTTCATTCACCTGATTCCTTTTTAATCACAAATACAGGGGAATTCCAGGGGCTAGTAGATTTCTCAGTATGTCCTTCTAACAGTTATTCTTATAATAATGATCTCAGGGCTTCTAATTTTTCTTTTGGAAGAGGCCACAGCTCAACCCAAATTGGCTTATCAGTGAGCCATTTTAAAGGTAAAATGAAGCCCTTTTCTACAGTGGCCTCTATCCTAAATTTGGATGCTCTCAACCATGCCTCTTTTTGGAAATAATAGGAGCTTGTGTATAACTGTAACTTCACAAGGATTATAATGCATTTGGCCCATCATACCCTTTGCCTGAGATGATATATGTGGAATGCCCCAATGTGCTCCCCATTGCATTAACAAATCTCTTCCCCATAGATTCACTGCTATATCAGCAACATATGGTTTTAAAGTGCCTATTTGTCCTTCCAGACCAGAAATCCAAAGAATGTTAACACTCATTGTTCTAACACCAGAGAAAACTGTAGGCACCTTCATAGTGAGCCATAATTTAGGCCAATGCTGTCAAGAAATTACAATTACATCTGCTCCTGTATCTACCAATCCCTTGAAAGCTTTTCCATCTATTTTCAATTAAAACTTAGGTCTTTTGTCTCCTATAGAGGTTTGCCAGAAGATTCTTCTCCCAGTACTTCCAAAACCTCCTACACACTCTATGGGAGCGGCACAACCTTTTATATATGGAAGAAGCAATAATTGGGCTATATGCTCTCTTCAATTTGATATGGTTGTACAGCGTGCATCATAACTTCAATCTTATCTTTAGAGTCAGGATCTATTACCTCCATTTCTACTATAATTCCTTTTCAAGTCAAACTACTTCTTCCTACAAGCAAACAGATCCCTTAAGCAGAGGCCCATAAATCCCGGTTCTAATCTTTTGAATTTCTAAAGTAGGGGATAACATAACATTCTCTAAGGAAGGGATTTCTAATGCTAGACTACCTCTGGTGGTGGCAAAGAGGTCACTGCCTCTGCTTGGCATGGTTGAGGCTGTTGCTGGCTAGAAGCGCCTAATAACTTTGCATATTGTTTGTCCTCGGGTCCTGGGTTGGGCCTGAGTTGAAATTTTCTGCCGGTATCAGAGGAGTACCATCCTTTGAATGGTTAATTGAGGTGGATCTCTAAAAATGGTTGAACTTATCATATATCAGGGCTGAGGGCTGTACCGGCTATGCTTGAGAGGCCAAATATTTATATATTGGAGCTGAAGGTTATGCCAAACATATTTGAGAGGTGGAGGAAAACCCAATTTTCCTTTCTTATAGTCTGTATCAGATTCAAAAGATCCATACCTTCCTTCCTTCTCTGCAATTGGTCCCTATTTCTGAAGTGAGTTTCCTCACTTTTTTCCTCCTTTAAAATCTCTTTTCCTGTTTTAGACCTTCTCTGAAACAGAAAATTTCCCATAACCCTGATGAATAATCCCAGAGACTGGGCTTACCTACCCATCAACTCTTCTCCAGTCCATCGAGCACTAACTTAATCCCTTTTCCCTAGTCTCAAAGACCACTTTTATACTCAAATCTTTTTCCCTAGTCTTGAAGACTTCTGTTTTTAGGTCCCTGCTTGTAGCACCAATATGTTGGTTCTATCTGTAGTGAGAGGTCATGAGAATGAGGTGCCTGCAGATGAAAAAGGAAAGCAGAAGAGATAAGAAAAACAAGAGAGACAAAGGTCTTGGATCGGGGGACCCACAGTCCGTAGGACTACAGCAGCCTCGGTTCACGGAGATGACTATGAAGTGGCTCTGAGCATTAACCAATTTAACATTAACCAATTGGCTTTTCATGTTTACTTGGTAGTTGTCTGAAGCTTAGGAACTTTATCTGGAGATGGGCAGTTGACTCATAGTAAATAAATCTCTATGGGTCACTGGTCACTGCTGAGGCCTGTAGCGGCCTGCGAAGCTGTGACGCCTCAAGGACCAGGAGGCTGCAGCTGAGAGCGTCTGGCTCCAACCCCAGTCAGCCGCAGGAGACTGCAGCTGCAGGCTCCACACTCCTACAATAAACACCAACCTAAAGACAAGGCGGTTCTCCTGACTGACACAATTTACTACTCGGGAAAAGTCTCCCAAGCTTCTGCAAGATTCCTGCATTTTCTTGAGTCTCCTCTTCCTTTGTTTGAAAACCAAATAAATACAGGCTGCCTAAGTCTTTGGCCAACTCAGAGAATACTGAAGCTGTAAGAGTTAGTCCCTCCAGGAGCCCTAAAATAATTTTCATTGTCTCATTTATTTAAGCCTTCACTGTCCACTCACTTGGGAGATTGAGGGCCTGATCAGCCTGCAATAACTTAGGGTTATTTAACCCAGTTTTTGATACTTGATCACTCACCTCAATCCCTTTTTATTAGGACAAAGCACGTAACTAAAACCAACAGGAGAGATTCATTATCCTTTCCATTTCTGCCTCTCAGCTGGCAGTAACCACCTTCAGGCGGGCCTCCCACACCCAACACCATATTCACTCAGTTCAGCCAGGGATCATAGACTGACCATCAGTAATCAATCCATTAACAATCACAGTCCTTTCCCCACAGGGTAGTTTTTTATTTATTTATTTTTAATTTTAAAGATAATTTTAAAAAAACAATAAAAGTGATACAGAATTTCAAAACAAGTTGATAGGAAATTAACAATGGTTATCATATTGCATATTGTTAGCTTCAAAGTAGTTGCTCAAGTTACCAGAGAGAGGCATGAAAAATTGATCAAGCAATGTAAACACTAATTTTTCTTTTCTATGAACTAATAGAAATTAGTAGTACAATTATCTTAGCTATCTTGTGTATATTCCCCCTTCCTTCTTTTCTCGTTTCCCCCATCCCAGTTTTTCTTTCTTTTTGAGCAGTTTCTTTCCTTTTCACAATACCTATTTACCTTTTGGATATTATTTACTCTTTCAGTTTTTTACACTAGAGAGACAATATGATATTTATACATGTGAGTCTGATTTATTTCACTGATGAGTATGATCCCTAGTTGCATCCATTTACCTATAAAAGCCTCAAGCTTATCATTCTTTATAGCTGAGTAGTATTCCATTGTATAAAAATATTACATCTTTTTTTATCCATTCCTTAGCTGATGGGAATTTGGGTTGTTTTCAGTATTTAGCTATTACAAATTGTGCTGCTATAAACTTGAGTGCACATATATTATTGTGATATGATGTTTTTAGTTCTTCTGGAAAAATACCCAGAAGGGGAATAGCTGAGTAGAATGGGCCCTCTAATCCTAGTTTTTTGAGGAATCTCCATGCTGATTTCCACAGTGGTTATAAGTTGGTAGGGATTTTTTAAAAAAATTATTACTGCTTCATTTTTATTGCCTGTTTTATTACTCAGGGTTTTAAAACCTTCTTGGTTCAGTTTTGATAATTCATATGTATCTAGAAATCTATCCATTTCTTCCGAATTCTCCAGTTAGAGTATAAGCTTTTGAACTCATTGCTAACACTTCTGTGGCTTTCAGCAGTGTCTGTTGTGATTTTGCCTTTTTCATTTATAATTTCATTGATTTGGGTCTTTCCTTTCTTGGTAAGATTGGCTAAGTGTTTATCTATTTTGTTTGTTCTATCAAAGAACCAGCTCTTTGAGTCATTGATTCTTTATATTATTGTTTAGCTTCAATTTCATTAATTTTTTCTCTGAACTTTATAATTTCCTTCCTTAGACTCACTTTGGATCTGGATTGTTCTTGTTTTTCTAGGAGGTGCATCAGCAGATTATTTATTTGGGCTTACTCTGTTTTTCTATTGTGGGAATTCACAGCTATAAACTTTCCTCTTTAGATTGCTTTCACTGTGTGCCATAGGTTCTGGTATGTTGTACTGGTGTTATTGTTTGATTCTAGGAAATGTCTAACTTCTTCCTTGATTTTTCTGTGACCCATTGATTAGTCAATGTGTACTTTTAATTTCCATATGTTTGCATAATTTCTTTGGTTTCTTTTGCCATTGATTTCTAATTTCATTGTGCTATGATCTGATAATACGTATGGGATAACTTTGATTCACTTGTATTTACTCAAGCATGTTTTATTGGATACCACATAGTCTGTTTTGTAGGAACTTCCCTGTGCTCCTTTGAAGAAAGTATATTCTATTGTTGCTGCATGGAGCACTCTACATATCTGTTCAGCCCACCTTTTGAAGGTCTTAGTTCAACTCTGATCTCCTTGTTGGTTCTGTCTATTTGTATCAGTGGGATATTGAGGTTCTTCACTTTAATTGTGTTGATGTTTATCTGATTTTTTATGTTCAGTAGTGTATGTTTTATGAAGTCAAGTGTGCCAGTGTTTGATGCAAATATGTTTATAATTATTATGTCCTTCTGTTGAACTGTCCCCTTAACCAACATGTAGTAACCTTCTTTGCCTCTTTTGATCATTTTTAGCTTTGTCTGAAAATGGTATAGCTACTCCTGTTTGGTTCTGGGTTTCCATTGCATAAAATACTGTTTTTCATCCTTTGCCTTTTTAGTCTATGAGTTTCTTTTGGGGGCAAATGTTCTTCCTGTATACAGAATACCACTAGGGTTAGTTTTTAGGTCAAATCTGCCAAATCCATGTCTTTTGTTTGAGAAGTTGAGACTATTCACACTGAGAGTTACTATTGACTTATTCCTGTCATTGCACTAATTTCCTGTTGCTGATTACCCCCTTTTCTCTTCAATTTAACTGTTCACTCTGCCAGATGTATTCATGTTACTGTACATTTTGGTATTGTTTGCATCACTGTGTCTTTCTAAACTATCCTTGAGAAATTTTTAGAGTGTTGGTCTGGTGGTTATGAGTACCTTTAGGTGGTCTTTGTCATAGAAATATCCTTTTTCCCCATCAATTTTGGCAAGAGAGATTCTAAATGACTCACTTATCTGTATGTTAATTTTTGTCCCATTGGCAGTTTTCTGCTATTATCTCCGTAAACAGTTCTTTTAAATGTCATTTGTGCTGTCTTTTGATGTCCTTCCCTAAATCCCCCACGAATAAGCTATGGGAGAGTGGGGAGTTTTGAGAGGCATCTTGTTACCTTGCCACATCTGTTTCTAATGTATGTGTGTGTGTGTGTGTATGTGTATTGATGCGACAGGTGGCTGAGAATTCCATCAGATCAACATTCAGGGCTCCATGAAATCTGAGGGAAGCAGACATGGAAGAAACAATCTGACTAACAAGGTGGTTAACAGTATAAATGCTGATGCTCAATCTCAGTTTCTATGGCAGATTGTCTTAGTTGCTTTTCCTTGTTGCTGAGAAAAAATACCTGACACTCAAAGTCAAAGGAGGAAAGGTTTATTTAGCTCACACAGTTTGTAGAGGTTTCAGTTCATAGCTGGCTGACTCCAAGGCAGAGTGGCATGGCAGAGGGGTGTCAGAGAGAAGAAACAGTTCATTGTCAGCAGAAGGAAACAAAGCAACAGGTCTTTCTACCCACTATAGTCTCTTCTGGTTCCAAATGAATTTTAGGGTTGTTTACTCTAAATCTGTGATATGCTCTTGGTATTTTGATTAGGATTGCATTAAACCTGTATAACAACTTTTGGAGTATGACCATTTTCATGGTATTTGTTCTTATTACCTAAGAACAAGGGATATATTTTCCATTTTCTGATATTCTTTGATCTACTTTTGCAGAGTACTATAGTTTTCAATGTAAAGATTTTTACTTCCTTTGTTAGATGGATTTCTAAGTATTTCATTTCTTTGGAGGCTGTCATAAAAGTTGTTTTCCTAATTTCTCTCTTAGTGAGTTTGTCATTTTGTGTACAGAAATGCCATTGATTGCCAGAAGTCTGGGGTTGCATCTTACTGAAGTGTCTTCTGACTTTCTTTTTGAGCTTAATTCCTGGGTTGATGTTTATAAATGGCTTATGGCAGGTAGCTCTATTGTTAGTATTGAGAAGCCTTTAGGAAATGACTACTTTTCAGAGATATTTTCCAGATGTAGCTGGCTTTGGGGTTTTAAGTCTGTTACAAGATTAAATTTAATCTATTGGGGGTGAGAAGTTGCTGCCTTTTTGGCCTAGCCCCTGGTTCTTTTGGACTAGTCTACAGTATTGTTCTTAACCCTTAAGAAATCTCAGTTTTGGCATACCAGGAAGAAAAACTGATTAGAACAATTGTGTCACTTTGACTAAAGTAGTACAATCAGCAATAGCAATAGCATCAAACACAGCCTGGAAAAGGACAAACTGGTAACTAATAATTTCCCGCCTTTAACTGTATGAATTTTATTTATTGTTATATAAAAAATATAAAATGAACCAGCAAATTTTATACAGTAAATATATTCTAAATATGGTTATTTTATGCTCAGGGGAAAAATTTACAAGGCATTAGTAGAAAAATAGAGAAATAGAACAAGAAGAAGAGATTAGAAGCAAGGCTAGAGGACAATGGAAGATTATGAAAACTTTGGAAAACTGGTGCAATTCCCATCAAACTACCGTTAACATACCTCACAGATCTAGAGAAAATATGCCTCAAATTCATCTGGAACCAGAAGAAAACTGGTGAAGAAAACAGGAGGGAAAGAGAGAAAGAAGAACAGAGCAACAAAGCTAGCAACAATGTTCACATATGAAAACAAGAACAATCAAGAAAAAAAGAAAAAACAAAACAAAAAAGAAAAAAGTGTTCATTTTGTTCACTTCAGGGCATGTCTCTGCTGTCACTGTTAGGCAGAGTGGACAGACAGAGCCCAGATCCATGTTAATTGATCCCAGCAAGGCATCTGTGGATTTATGGTGTGGTAGTGAACAATCCCTGCAAGCCTCAACCTTTAATTCCACTGAAGTTCAGACAGGTTTCTGGATGTAAGCCTGAAACCAAATTTGTTCATACTGCAATACTCTATGTGCCTTATGCAAAATTGAACTTGGTTCTGTTGCACTCTGACTTTGGGAGCCACTATATAGACCCAGACCGCGGCTGTTCTGTGTTCTGAGCTCAGTTGACCCCTCATCAAGATGGCTACCAGCCAATGGCCCTCTCCTGGGGTACGTCAGCACTGCAATCTGCTGTGCAAATGCTACATTCCACTGGTGCATTTCTCCACGGAGGCCTCTAAGGTCATTAGTAGTCACCACGCATCTGTAGGTTTGAGCTTCCCCTCCCACACCATGAGCCAAGGATCAGGGAGAAAGTGCCCCTTGTCACCTTCTTCTTCTGCACTGAGGTTTCTCTCTTTGCTCTCCCTGTGGTCCTCCATACTTGCTTCAGATCCTTGCTGGGGTCCCAGGGACCCGCTTCCCTTTCTGTCTTCCTCATGTTGCTGTATTGCAGTGTGTGGACACCAAATCCCAGAGAAGCTGTTTCTCTGTTGTTCACTCTGCCATCTTCTCCAAAGTCTCTTGGGATTGATCACAAAGTTTAAACATTCTCTCACAGGTCACATATACTGAAGCATGAAGGACATGAAAACCTGGCCATGCCCCATCATCCTGGAGCTGATAGCCATGCCTCTGTGCAGATTTGGGTGACAGGCAGATGGAAGGGAGAAACAAGACACAGTCTCAGTCACTGTCACCTCTCGTGATGCTGAGGGGCCAGTGACAGAACCCTGAGCGGCGTTGGGGTTGGAGCCACACGAATGAGCTATGCAAGGCCTGCTGCCCAGCATGCTCCCGTGTCAGCACAGCTTTCTGCTGCTTCCTGCAGAGCTCACTGACCTCCCTCTCCAGCAGGAGCGACTGCAGCTCCTGGATGTGTCCTGGGAGTGTTCAGAATGTATATCATGATTTCTTTAGACTGAAAAAATAAAACTGTTGTAAAGCAAGTCTATGTGTAGATGTCCCCCAAGAGTATCCTGTGCCCATAGGCAAGACTTTTGGAAGAGGACTGGACCATGGTGGCTTGAGGGCGACTTGTTAGGAAGTGAGCTCTGGCTGGAAGTGCTCACTGGGGCATGACCTGGATGCATGGCTCTCTCTTCCTGTCTCCTCCCTTGCTCTCTGCCTCTTGGGCCCATGACATGAGCAGCGTTCCCCCATGGGCTCCTCCACCATGCCTTCCTGCCTGGTAGCTAGTTATCTATGGACTGAAAACAGCCAAAATAAGTCTCTCTTCCTTTAAGTTATGGGCACAGGCACTGTGTCCCAGAAACAAGAAAGTAATGAAGACATAAGGTGAGCCAAAATATTCAACCTAATACTTACCTACATATCTGAGCTTACGTCAGTGGATATAGGCATGGCTTCTGTTAATACCCATTATCTTGTTTAGGGCTGTATCTGGATGCCACAGGCACCAGCAAAGTGACATCCACTAACTCCATACTCTTGGTGTAATGCTGAAGAATGAAAGTTGGTGCCTCCTCCTCCTAAGGAAGAAGGAGGTGTCTGCTCAATTTTCTGGCTGCTTACTACTGCCTGACTAAAAGGAAGTTGAGATGGAACAGCCTGGCATCCAGGAAGCCTTCTCCTTGACTATTGCAGGTGCTTGGGAGTGCAGAAGAGTTGTGGTTCCATAGATCATGATGTGTGTGGACCCCCTGCCCAGTTTTTGTCCTGTTATTTGTATTCAAGAAGCAAGTGATACTGTTGGTTTCCCCATAACACCTACCCATCATGTAAGTGTAAAAGCAAATGTTGAAAGTAAAAAACCTGCAATGATAAAATATAGTTCTTTTTGAGAATTTCAACTTCTAGCACATTAGGCAAGAACATTTTAGTTAATGATGAACTTGGTGGTAACATGACAATGGACATTAGTCTTAATTGCCACTAGGTTATTTATGTTTCACAGATTTTTAGTTTCTGTCTTTAACTTGCCTAATGTGTCAAAGAAAACCAAATTTTTTCCTTCTCTCCTTCCAGAAACACCCATTTACTTTCAGAAAGCATCATACATCCATATTCTGGTGATTAGAATTTCAAGATCTGTTACAGCTTGTGTTTAGAAGTCTCCTCATGTGGACAGAGGCGGGGATTTTTCTGAGGTGGCTGGATCTAGAGTGTGTGATGCTGGAAATAATTAATGGTGCAATGCTAGGATCAAGAACAGTAAGATTAAGGGTGAAAGTGCTACTTGCCCTGAGTAGCCTGGATATTTTATAAGGGACAGAAAAAGCTGTGGTTGTCCCTTGCTGCATTGCTACTTTATGCCCTCCTTGAAGTGTTTCTTCTCTGCAAAGCTTCTCTGCCATACCACCCTGCTAAATCTTTCCCCTTTTAATTTCAGGTATCAAGTGTTTTGTCTGAACAGCAAGAGAAAAGTAACTAAGACAGGGTCCCTACTGTGATAAAGTCTCACGCTTCCAATAAATATGCTGTCCTGCTAAGGAATGCTAAGGAATGATATTCTACAGATATTTGTGCAATGGGAGGCCATGTTAAAATGAGCACCAACATATTGGCTTCCATCTATATACCTCACTTACATATATCTTGTGTTTCTATGTGTGAATTGATATCTAATCTGCAGATAAAATTAATCACTGAGCTACATACTCAGCCTTTTAAAACATTTTTTAAACTTTAAGGCATGGTCTTTCTAAGTTGTCTAGGTAGGACTTGAAATTTCAGGGAAAGAAAGTCTCTTTGCTTGGAAGGAGGAGCTCCAGTGTGCCATTGCCTTTAGATGTCTGTCTCTAGGCTTCCAGTGCAGACCCTTCAGCCTTCCAACACATACCCTCTGGCTTCCTGATACAGACTCTATCAGGTCAATACCCTTAGTTATTGCGGGCTGATCAAGCTCACAGTCTTCCAAATGAGTGGACAGCAAGGCTTAAATAAAATGAGACAATTCAAATGATTGTAAGGCTCCAGGAGGGTCTAACTCTCTTATAGAACTTGAGATTCTCTGGGTTAAGACAAAGACTTCTCTGGGAAGCCCATATTTATTTGGTTTACAAAGGAGGGTGATACTCAAGAAAACATGGGAATCTGAGCAGGACCTTGGGAAAATTTTCCCAAGTAGTAAATTATGTTAATCAGGACAACTACCTTATGTTTAGGTTGGTATTTATTGTAGGAGTGTGGAGACTACAGCTATAGTCTCCTTTTAGTTAATTGGGGTTAGAGCCAGATATCCTCAGCTGTGGCCTTATCTTGTCTTTTGAGTCATCACAGCTTCACAGGCCAATAAAGACCTCAGCAGGCACCAACTACTCATAGAGGTTCACTTACTATGAGTCTGCCGCCCATCTCCAAACAAGGTACCCAAGCTTCAGACAACTCACAAGTAAACATGGAAAACCAGTTGGGTGATATTAAATCCTGCTCAGAGCCGCTTCATAGCAGTCTGTATCAAGACTCCAGTGAGACTCTGTGGGGAACTCCAGGTCTTCGACCTTTCTTTCATTGGGTCCTCTGGCTCTCCAGCATGCATATGGCCCTTCTGCACTCTTCCACATCTGACTTTTCAGGTTGCCATTGCAAGATATATATCTTACATTAACTCTATTTCTCTAGTAAGCACTGACTGATAGACTAAACACAGATATTAACCAGGCCTTGAAGGATAAATTTGAGAAACAATGGACAACTGAGATAGAGTCCTTTGGGTTGGATTAGGGAAGGAAAAAAGGGCTGGAAACTGGCAGATTGCAGTAACTGCATAAGAGGCAAGGAGACAGACCTGTTGGTGTGGAAATGCATGGGGACCATGGATGCAGATGGGCAGCAGCACTGTGGCAGGCTGTGCATGTGCGCAGTGCATAGCAATTGTGTGGATGTCTAAGTGGGCGTGTTTTCCACTTCTGCGAGCACCCATTCCCCACTGCCCCAACCCCTGCTGCCCTTGCTGGAGATCCCATGACAAATGACCATGCTGGGGGTGATGGCTGAGTGGTAGAGGCTGGGCTTGTCCCCAGGAGACTTCAGCTTCAACCACTGGGATGCAGCTATTCATTTCCTCTGAAATTCAAGAGCCAGTACAGGAGTGGTTTTTATGTGTTACAACAGGCTGAAAGCCCTCCTTATTTTCAAGTAAGTGCTACCAAAACTCTCCTGTGTTTCTCTCACCCACAAGCCAACGCACAGCTGAGGCCACAGGCAGAAACATCCCATGTTGCTCATAGATCTGCTGCCTCTCACAGTGGCAAAAGAATCACAAGTAGTTAGAATTCCGTAATCGATGTAAATTGTTTCTGTAATAGCTAAGCTGTAATGCTGAGTAGTTAGGAAACGATTCCATTTTCATGTTCTATGTAAAATTTATCTTTGAATTTTGTAGGAAATAAAAGCCTGCTTATTTGCAAATAGCACCTCTTTTCTCGCTTCATAATTTAAAAACCACTTTGAATACACAGTCCCTTAATGAGTATTTGATGATGAAACTTAAACAATATTCTACTTAAAGGCAGATTTCTTACTTCTCATCAATGATGTGTCATAATGTATATTCACACATAATTTCTATATTCAGTAAATACACATGTTCTTTTAAAGGGCACCATGTTAAGGAAGATAAATTTCAAGACAAATTCAAATTGCCTTCCAAGTAGTGTTCCTGTCAAAAACAGCCTTTGGTAATTTTGTGAGAGAAAACCCCCATAGAAATTTTTCTTTGTAATTTCTAAATTACAATTTATTGGAAGAAAACACACCAGCCATGGCAGCCCACGATGCAGCCCCAGCATCCTGGGAGATGGAGGCAGGAGGATCACAATCTGTGGCCCAGCCTGAGCAATTTAATGACTTAGTTAGACTCATTTTAAAAATGAAAATAAAAAATAAAAAAAGACATGAAGATGTGCCCCAGTGCGAAGCCCTAATTTAAATCCCAAGTAGCCCTGGGCGTGGTGGTGCCACCTGTGAACCCATTGCCCAGGAATTGGAGGCAGGAGATCACCTGGGAGTTCGAGGCCAGCCTGGGGTATACAGTGCAACCCTGTCTCCAATAAACCAAAAAGGAAAAAAAAGCCCCAGCACCATGAATTAAGTAAATACATAAGTAAATAAAGAAAAAATATTCCTCAGATTTATAAAATATAAATCCATCTGTTGCACTAGCAGGGCTTCTGGACTTGTGGGCTCAGCTGGAAGCAGGACCTTGCGTCATGAGCCTCGGGATACCACAGGCTTGGCAAGTGAGGGTCACTTCCAGAGGCAAGCCACGCATGGAGCTGCCTGAGTCAGGACCACAGACAGAGGCTCTTGTACTTCTTCACAGTGGGAATCTCTCCTCCCACCAAGCTCCGTTTCACTATGGCCTTTCACAGGAGTCCAGGTCCCCATCCCAGCAGAAGTTCCATGGAAGAGCCTCACCCATTTCCATCCTTCGCAGGTCCCTTAGGGCACATTGCCAGCTGGTCCTTCTGCTCACCCCACACAGGACCATGGGGATGAGTGGAACTTGTCTCTCAACAGAGCCACCTGGAGATATTTGCACAATCCTCTGAACTTGTGAATGCGTCAGGCTCCCTGCTCTTGGTAGATTAAATCTCTTCTTAAGCTCAAATCAGTGTGCTTATTACTTATTCATATACATACATTCAAATCCCTAGAAGCTGTCATCTGAGTCTAAGGAACAGAGCATCTGATCTTGAACACCAAAAATCCTACCAGGGAAGAGGCTAAGGAGGGGAAGGAAAGGGGCTGAAACGTATATATATGCACCACTTCTCCCAAACAAATATGAACAGCATGTATCACAAACACATGCCGATACAATTGTTAAAAGGCTTACTTTGGGGCCAGAAACTATACCTACAAAGAGGGTCAAAGGTAATTCCAGAGTACTTTGTTAATCAAATTAACCCTTTTGCGCATGTGTGTGTGTGTGTTGCTGGGGACTGAACTCAGGACCTCTCACATGCTAGGCAAGTGTTCTCCCAGGGAGCTATAGCACCAGCCCCAGCCAGTTCTAGCATAGTTCGTGGAAGATGTGAGACCTCACAGAGCAGAGGTCTGGCATCAGCAGACCCCCAGGAGAGGTGGCCAGCTATTCCTCATGTAGCAGAAGCATAGGTTAAACCAAATGAATGAAAGTAAATGATTCAGAGAAACTGCCAAACAGCACACAAGACAGGTGTTCAGTGTTTGCAGAGCCCAAACATAGCCTCTGATTGATGCTTAATTTCACAGCGGTTTTTTTTTTTTTTTTTTGCTAATTTGGAGCAGAATTGAGCCAAAACTCAAGACAACTGTAGAAAACTTTGACTCATACGTAGATTGCAAGTGGAGTTTTTACTTTCACCAAGTTTTCTCTCCATGGCCAAATACAATAGTGATTCTCACCTGTGAGACTGGAAAGTAACAAAGCAAAAAGTGCACGCTGTCTCAGACACACACAGATGTCTCAAGGCCAGGGCTGAGAACTCTAGAGGATGTCATCTCGAATCTTGGTCCCAGCACTCTGGGTAAGAGTGTGTAGTTAGCTTCCAAACTCAGTTCCCTGTTTGTAAATGGGGATAACACCTTGGGAGATTGACAAGTTAATGCCCGTTGTTTGTTTTCTTGTAGTGCTGGACACACACTGAACCCTCTAAGTGGTAGCTCTTATTGATCACCTCTATTTGTTGGGATTGAGGGTCATAAAGCAACCACTTGAAAGCTGGCACTATAGAGCTCAGTGCAATGAAGAGATCAAGTGGATACACAGGTCCATTGCTGAGTTGTGTCTAGGAAACATGGAGAAAGACTAGGAGAAGTCTGAAGTAAATACACACCTGAAGATTGCCCACTGTATCATTTTTTTTTTTGAGATAGGGTTTCTCTATGCATTTAGGCTGGCTTCAAACTCAAAGCAATCCTTCTGCCTCAGCCTCCCAAGTGATGGGATTATAGATGTGTGCCACCACACCTGGCCTTGTAGCAAGTTCTTAAAGGTTTGTCTTATTGATCCCCAACCTTGTTGAGCACTTCATACTGGATCTGACAAGTCATCTATTTGTTGAAACACTTAAAATTTCTCTAGAATTTGAGGTATAGCTTAGTGGTAGAGTGTGTGAGCCCATGGGTTCAGTCCCCAGCACCAAAATGAGTGAATGGGTGAATGAGTGAATGAATGAATGAGTCCGCTAATATTGAAATCAGCTATGGGAGAATAGTTGGAAAGTTGACATGGGCATTATATGGCAACATAACTTGTTCATGGATATATGATATATGGTTGAGTACCTTGAAGACGACATAGAAATAACTTCAAATAAGTTTGTAACCCGCAGTGCTGTGGTAACTGCCTTACTGGTCCAGGAAAGGGTCTTTCTTCTGCCTCCACATGTGATCCCCCTCGAGCAGCATAAGCTACAAAGGGGACACTTTCTGGTGAGAAACAACATAGGAAGCAGCACTGACTCCGGCAGAATCCAAGGCTATGTCGCATCGTAGTTATTGTAAAATGCCATCTTTCTGTGGGGAGACACTGTTTTCTATGTGAAGACCTACAGCTAAAGTTGAAAGTTCTAAGTCAACCCAGTTTAATTAGTTTTTATCATATACCCCTTTTGTAACCACACTGAACATCTCTAATCTGAAAATCCATGATCTGAAATGTTCCCAAATCTCAAAAGTTTTGGAGCTCTTCCATAGTGCCCCAAGTGGAAATTTCAACCTCTGACCTTATGGGATGCCTCGCAGTTTCAGTTCAGTGCACTAAAACACCTTCCCCGGAGGGTATATGTGGAATACACACCGATTTCACATTTAGATTTGTCTCATGCACAAGCTATCTCATTATATATTTTTGAATATACTAGAATATGAAAACCAAAACACTTCTGATCCCAAGTACTTCTTGTAAGAGAGCTTTGGCTGGTGTAATGCTTGCTCCATCACCCACGGTGAGAGAAACCAGGGCTTGCCAGCTCTTGGCTGCCTTACCCCATCATTGAGACTATGTCTGGTGCAAAATGGGCACAGATGGAACACAGGATTCAACACAGGCCTAACCATGTGGCCTCAGCCTGTACTCATAAGTAGTAAACCCACCTCTTTGTGGGACCACCTGTGAGCTCACACCAATGTCCTCTGGGAGGGCCATCTGCTAAGGCCTTAAACTTGGATGTGGTGTTTCAGACTGCAGCAGGGGCACAGGACTGCTCAGAAACCAAAAGTGCAACTATATAACTTGGGAATCCTGGGGTTAGATGCCACCCAATATGAGATTACTTACGATAAAGCCAACTTCATTTGTCAAATAAAGCCAGACTGCCGTCATCTACCTCTCTATGATCTGTGTTGTGAGGAAGACTCCTCCCCCAAGGCAAGGTGACACAGCAGGTTGCAGGGATGCTTCTTATCAATGACACTCATGACCAAATCACAGCACAAAATAACTGACATCACTCCTCATGAGGCCCAGGGTGTGACTCTGAGAGAGCCCTCATACTAAGAAATATGCTTCTGAGCCCAACCCAGTTGACATTTGTTTACTAAACAGGGCTCAGGGAAGCCAAAGGCAAGATTCCAAGAGCCTAGATTCCTAGGCTCACCCAGAGACTCAAAGCTCCAAGCCTGGCACTGCTTCCAGAGCAGGGTGTGCACTGACCAAGCACAGTGGGCCTGGGCCACTCACCTGCATGCAGATGTTGCAGCTGAGGTGAGACACCTGGAGCTCCACGCTGGGGAGGATGGTGTACCCAGGGCCCTGTCAGGCTTCCTGAGCCACCCTGGTCAGAACAGAGCACTGGGAAGCTTCTTATCACACCCTTCTCCTGCTCCACTCCAGTGCTAACCCATTGGCCTGGGTGTTGCTGTGTCACTGGGAAGACCTTTGCTCAAAGTCACACCACTGAGAAGTGTAACCCAGGCAAGTGACCCACAGTCTGCACTTTCAATGCCTTTTCCCATTGTAAGTTATTTTTCACAAAAGCTAAAATTCTGGTGTTCAATCCCCTTGACCACCATCTCCCTGTGCCTCCAGAAAGTGCTGTGATACTGTGGATATAGAATACATGGTGTTAAGGAATAAGTTACTATGTGGTAGGGGTTATGGTGGGCACTTGACAAATATTTTATCCACTCATTCTGCTGTTTTCTGCAAAACACATTGTCCCCAACTTAGCAGGAAGCAAAAGATCAAAGAGACTACATCCCTTAAGGTCCATGGCTAGCAAAGAGCAGAAATGAACTTCAACCCAAGTCCAAATGTTCTTCATAATCTTTCAGGTAGTCTGTAAGATACATGGCTACTTTTCAAAACATTGGCTACATACAAATAGCTGTTTCTTATTGGTAAAACCAAATATATGCTTATACACATCCACTCAAATGTGAAACTGACCTATTGTATCAGAATTCTAAGTCACAGCAAAATAGTACTCCCAGATGCCAAATGGGATGCTGCTAGTGCTATGAAGGCCAGAGGGCAGCAGAGATCTGCGGGAAACACAGGGTCACTTGAGCTCTCCTTGTACTTGGTGAAGACCAGGAAGGGATTTTATGACTCCAGCACTGCATGAGGTCGAGGGCAATCAAGACTGTGTCTTCAAAGCACATGGCATTCACCAAGTACAGAAAAGCTGCAGGGCTTGCTCACTGTGTGAGGCACCCATGTGCTCCAGCTCATGGGTCTGCATCTGCAGGGAGGAGGCAGGGAACAGGGAAGGTGCCTTTGACAGTCCACTTTCCCTGGCCCTCCTCGCCCAGGTGGACAAGAAAAGCCTGTTGCCTACCTGCATGGAGCGCCATCTCTGCGCGCCATAGCTCCTCTACCTGCATGGAGCGCCATCTCTGTGCGCCATAGCTCCTCTACCTGCATGGAGCGCCATCTCTGCGCGCCATAGCTCCTCTACCTGCATGGAGCGCCATCTCTGTGCGCCATAGCTCCTCTACCTGCATGGAGCGCCATCTCTGCGCGTCATAGCTCCTCTACCTGCATGGAGCGCCATCTCTGCGCGCCATAGCTCCTCTACCTGCATGGAGCCCCATCTCTGCACGTCATAGCTCCTCTACCTGCATGGAGCCCCATCTCTGCACGTCATAGCTCCTCTACCTGCATGGAGCCCCATCTCTGCGCGTCATAGCTCCTCAAAGAATTAGTTTGATAAGAGACAGAGCCAACTCCACGGTAAGGCCACAGGTGGGCAACTTTCCCTCTCTTGGCTTCCAGAGGAATTAAGAGAAGTTTGTCAGACAGCTGGAGACCAGAGAAGAGAAAGGCAGAGAGAAACAACACATGGAGACATAGTTTTCTAGAGACACAGGCAGGAGGGCACAGAGGGCCGCTGATGAGACCCTGACCGTCAGAAAGACCAGAACCCCGGGCTCTGTGGTTTGCTTAGCTTCATCCTCCAGCAAGAGCAAGGGAAACCGCTGGCTTCACAGTGCTAAGCTGGGCTCAAACCTTTCTGTCTTTTTATCTCTGCAAGAAATCTCTGGCTAACCAGCATGGGACCGGTCCCGAGGAACCTGCAGTCACAGGAGTCTGTCCCAGCTGGGCTTCCTCCTTTCCCCAGCAGGGTGCAGGCAGGGCAGCTACTCTTCGAGGAAGTTAGACACTGTAAACATCCTATGCCGAAATTTCCACAACATTTAAGACTCAGAAGGTTTGGCAGGGAAGGGGCAGAATAACCAGTAACATTCGTGTTTTGGAAAACACTTGTAATATTGCAATATTTGGAGTATGTGCAGTGTTGGGGCCATAGGCACTAAAATGCTGTTGTTTATTTAAGATTCTGATTTAACCGGCATCTTATATTTTTATTTGCTCAGTCTGGCAGCACTACCCCAAAGGTTTGGTTTGGCTAAACACAAAAAGAAATCTTAGGGTGAACAAGGATATACATATATTTCCAATTAAAGTGTTTTTCCTTATGACATTTTATTGGCTGTGCAAATTAGATGTTTGGCCAACAGGAAATGAAACCAGCCGAGGGGTTGTATAAACTGGGTTATGTTTGTGCAGTCAGAGCGACTCTGTACTGACTAGGGTGGGAGTTTCTTCATAGTAGGGATGCATATTTATTTACAAACTTTACAAGAACTTGCTGTTTACTAGGGACTTTGGTGTGGTAGAAAGCAGAGCTATAGGGGTAGACTGAGCCTGCAGGTTAACATTTTTTGTGCCAGGTATGCCCAGCCCTGGCCACCTATGTGGGACACACTCAGAGCCCAGATCTGAGCTTCTCACCAATTCATGCTCCTTTGCCAGCCCTGGCTGGGCACCCAGGGCTCAGAGGAGGCCTCTCAAGCAGGCTGTGGCTGATGGCCCTGCCCATGACAGAGAGGAACCTTGGGTTGAGCCAGCCTGGGCCTGCTGCCTATGATGGAAGAGACCTGGCCAAGACTGACCAAGGTTCCGTCTGACATGTGAGAGGCTATCCTCCATCCAGAGCAACACCCAGAACTGCCTGCCTCTGACCTGTGGAGTGCGCTGGATGAGGCCCTTCTCTTTGCTGTGCTTCCATGTCCTCGTAGTGGCAAGGTGAGCAGTCTCCTGGGTTGGGGCTGCTAGTGTCTTCCGTGAGCTTTTCCTGAGGGTGTGGCCTGCTGTGGTGCCGCCGTCACTCAGCTGCTGCTGGAGAGGCCTGGGCACCCAACTGCCACACGCGTCAGTGCCTGTTGGTGACACGGGGTCACTTCCTGGCAGTCCCCCCGAAGTGTGTCGGTCCAGATGCTCAGGAGCAGCTGAGGGAGGATTCCAAGCTCCAAACCAACCATGTGGCAGTCACTGGGAGAGGGAAGAGATGACCTGCAGTGACCCCTTAGGAGACAACATGAGGCCCATTTAGGGGTTGCTGGGGCAGTGCCAGAGCCATTCTGGTTGAACAAATACTGATTAAAAAATAACTTAGGGAGGTGTCCCTCCTGTCAATCACTGGCCCTGGCTCAAACCACAGGGTCTCTAGTTTGGGGGCTCTGGGGGCATGAGAAACTCTAGGGCTTGATTCCAGGTCTTGACATCACTGGCTGTGTGACGCTAGCCATTACGGAGCTCTCTGCACTGAGCCACACCTGTGCTTCCCACCTTCACATTCCAAATCAGGGTCCTTCTATGAATCACTCAGTTGCCCAGGGTGGGCTCAAACTTGTGATCCTCCTGCTTCAGCCTCTCAGTGTGCTGGGATTGTGAGTATGCACCGCTCTGCCTGACTCTGAAGTTCTTTATCTGTGAAGTAGGCAGTTCCTTAGCTCCTAGGCCACAAGGTTCTTAGGGGAGAAATTCTGACAAATTATTTGTACAAAGTGAGAGGGACATGCAAGAAACTACTGTGTTCTCTCCCAAGTCCTTCCTGGGAGATCAGAGGAGAGAGAAGGGAAGGAGGTAGGGAGAATGAATAAAATAAGGTTGCCTCTCGGTATTTCACAAACTATTTCACCATGTTCAGCAATCATTTTCCCATATTAAAGATGTCCGAGTGGCAACATTAAATTGTGCACACACTTACTCTGATCACGGACGCCTCCTGGAAGTAGACGGACAGACAGGATGCCAATCTTGGAAGGAGGGTTTTTGAAAGCTTGCCATTCCGCACGGATGCGATGGCAGAATCTGGCCGCAAGGGGGCGCCCGCTGCCCGCATGGCCGGGAGTCCGGGCCTCATTAGCGGAGTCCGGCAGGTGGAGCGCGGTCGGGCGGGCGGAGCCCGGCCAGAGCTGGTTTCCCCAGAGGCCGCGGCGCGGAGACCCGTCCGCCCTCTCGAACAATGGCGGCGCGGGGCAGCGAGGCGTCGCCTGGTCCGGAGGAGCCACCGTCTGCCCTTGGCAGGGCGGCTGGAGTCAGTGACCCGCGCGGGACAGCACGGCCTCACCCCTCGGGCTGCCCTGGTCGGGGCCAGGAGCTGGGGAACGCACAGGCGGCCCAGGAGCCGCGCTGTACACCTGTCACGGGGGTGGCCGGGTGGTGGTAACCGGAGGGCGGGCTCGCAGGGGCAGCCAATTCAGTGAGACAGCAAAAGCGACGCCCCACGTGCACGTGCCCCACATCCCACCCTCCCCCCGCACCCCTCCCCCCAGGGGTCCTGCAGTCTGCAAGGATGTCACGAAGGGCAGAGCCTCTGACAGGACAGGGCTGAAATCGGTGGTTGGGGGAAAATCCTTTTGGGGAAAAACCTGACCGGCCCTGCTTCAGCGAGCACAGCTTGGGCGAGTGCTCCACCAACAGGCCAGCTGGCCAAGGGAAGGAGACCTGCACACTTCGCGGGAAACTGAGGGCTAAGCGCCCCTTCTCTCCCAAGCTACGCTTCTGGCTTCCCCTTACAACCGCTAAAAACAATTGTCATCAGAACTGCCGAGAGGCGTCTAGCTGGGCTTTGGGACCAGCAGAGGCAGCTTTTCAGTCAGGCTAAGCGGACTGTGGGTCTGAGCTCTGGCTCAAAGGTCATAAAACCCCGGGGAGGGGGGTGGGGAGAAGTGCAGAACACAGGACCCAAAATGACCCCAGGACCTGAGAGCTGTACACGAGCCAATCAGAAAGTGGTATTTCTAGCTTCTTCTTAGAATTTAGCTCTATGTGCAGGACCAATCAGAATAGTTCTCCTCAGGCCCTCATTACATCTGGTGACCTGAGGAAGCAGAGGGGAGTGGGTACGGCAGTTCAAACTCTGGTGCCAGGCTAGGTTTTTGATGGGACAGCTGCCCCAGTGCCTTATTTGCAGGAGGGAGAAGCAAATTCCAGATGCAAGGACCCCTTTCCCTTATTCTCTGGGCCACTGTGAGCCTGTTCACCATGCTTGCTCACCCAGAAGAGTACGATTGCTTTCCGCCTTCAGTAAAAGTGCACCTCTCTACCATTCCCATGGGCTTTGCCCAGTTCTTTGTTCAAGACACCAAGAACCTGGAAAGAAGCCCATGGGACTCTCCACTCGGTAATAGCATCAGGCTTGGAACACCCCAATCTGTTCAGCAGTAGTTCAGTTATTTTCGGGTTTGACTTTAGATGTGATTGTTAGATAAATCTTCAGCTGAGGACGAAAAAGAAGGAACAATCTTAAAATCTTCAAAATCATGAGGATGGTAGTGATTTTTTATTTTCACTTGGTTCTCTCAAGTACCAGCTCTATTCTACAAGCTGGATGAAGAAAGCGTGGTGCATAGAAATGGTTTGATGGTGCTTATATATTTTACTTTATATAGAAGGAGTTGAAGAACTATTAGAAGTATCCAGTCAGTGCTAGTCTGCCCCCAGGAGACAGGGCTAACATTTCTTTGATAAGTGAGAATTCTTCAGTCTTGCTTAGAAACTAAGGGCAGATACTTTTCCAACTGAGAATGAGTCCTTATCTGCAACTTTCCTCCATCAGCAAGGGAACAGAGATTACATCTTTAGAGAAGATAAATTGGGAGGGGTCTTCAGGGGATAGGCTAGACAATTTGAAAAGCAAAACCTAGGATTATAGACTGCTCACTAGCAAACATGTTCAAGTGCCCACAGGGCTGAGAAGGGTGGATGGATGGATAGGTGGATGCATTAGTCTGTGATTTGATCAAGAGAGAGATGAACTCCAGGAAGCATTCTGAATGCTGATGGTGTAATGGGACAAGCATCCTACATTGATGTTGGTCGACCTTAATGAGCCTTTCATATGATATACTGATACTAGTTTCAAAGCTTGGGGATAGCATTCAATCATGAAAAAATGCAGAATACCATTTGTGCTACATATAGAATCTGTGGAACCCATCTGGAGGCAAGGCCTAATGCCCCCTTAACAATGAGGAGCTGCTAGTAAGGCAGTGGGTTATGGCTTTCTTCCTTTCTTCCTTCACTTTCTTCCAAGGGAAGTTGGGTGTTATGGGGCTGCCCTGGGGTCTAGCTCTCGCTCACCTTATTTTTAACTTTTATCATCAAACAGAAACATAGGTCTTCTCTCTTGCAGGCCCCACATTCAGACCACTGGACTCAGCAGTGAGTGAGCTCAGGTCATCTGGAATGACACATGACTGAGTGCTGAAGAAGGTGGCGTGGCTCAGAGCCTGGAGAAATCAGGTTGTGGCAAACCAGCCAAGCAAGAGGGTGAGACTTGTCAATGATAGAGGTCCAGGAAATGCACAGAAAAACAGTCCCCAAGGCCCTCTCCCTGGGACCACTCAGAGAGTGCTATCTTCAGTTCTCCTCATGAGCTCTAAAGCAGGACATCCTAGGCCTGCTCTCAGCTGAGGCCTCGGAGATATGAAAACTGGCTACCACTGAGCTCTTGGCCACAGCGGTTCTTTCCCACCCTGCAGAGTGCACTTCTTTTCCTATCTTCAGTCGACTCACACTCCCTCTAACTATATTTCTTTTTCTACATTTAGTAAATGTAAAACTTCACCACCTTTTGCACTTGTTTTGTCTAATTCTTTGTTAAGACAAGAACCTAGAAAGAATCTCTAGAAGGCACCCCTAGAACCCCAGAACCTAGTAACAGACTCAGCCATTGCAGAGTTGCTCCAACTTGCCCAGATAGGGGAGAAAGAAAACTTGGCAAATGACTCATTAAACCCAGAGATGCAAAAAGCAGCAGCAGGCCAAAAGAAACAGGCCTTTCTGGTGTCAATTTTGATCAAGTTTTGGTTGCATGTCCCAGAAAAATGAATGACAAATTTAATGGAAATAGTTTCTTGAGAGCTTATAGAATTTATGAGAGTTAAGATGATCACACTTGGGAAGTGGTGTGAATCAAAGGAAGTCTGGATGGCAAGCAGCAAAGACCAAAAATGCAGCAATTACCCTGAGCCTGTTGCTGTAGGTCCAATCAACACCTATCACACTGGAACTACTGCTCGGCTGTGTTTGGACCTCTGGTGTATGCAGCGCAAAGCCCTGGGAGGGAACAGCAGGCTGGTCACAGGTGGGTCCATTCCTAGCAGTTAAAGTGCTCTCTGCCTCAGAAAAAGGACCTGCATTTTCCAGCATCCACCCATTTTTTACTCTAATAAAACTTGTGAATTCAGTGACTATGGGAACTTATTACTATTCTTATTTAAGGCCTTGACTAAAACATACAAAAGGGCTGACTAAGACCTTGCCAATTTCAGTTTTGATTATAATGGAATAATTTTTTTTACTCTTGATAATGAGGGGTTTGTTTGGTCTGCAGAACCGCCAAGCCAAGACATTAACCTGAACATGGTCCCTGTGGGGAAATTAGTTTACTTAGCTAGTTTATGAGTAAGGCAGCTAGCTAGGGGAAGGGCATGAGATAGAGTTGAGTCATGAGTCATATTGGAAAGAATTAAATTAAGAATGGACAGTGGACTAAAGAACCAGGAAGATAGGGTGTGGCTAAAATGAGTGAGGAGAGAAGGACAGACAAGATCCTGGGACACAGGCACAGAGCTGTTCCCAAAACCCTGAATGTGGACTTCTTGTGAGAACCTAGCAGGTTCTTGGTAGGATAACCTGGACATGACCCCACAATGGGAAACAAAGAAAAGGGGCCTTGCAGTGCTCCCTACTGTGCCTCTTCATGGCAGCCCATCCTATGCTGTAGTAGTGATATAGGGGAAAGAGACTCCCAGCCTACTAGATTTCCAGTATGAGTTCGCATTCTCTAAAATCTTAGAATAAATTCTAGGAATGACGGAGGTTAAGAGCAGAATATATTTATTTGGGAAAGAAAGCTTCTGTCTAATGAACAGAAGGGGTCCTGATTGGTTTGCTGAAGACCTTGCCTTTTCTAGGGGTTTTTACAGAGCAAAACCAAGAGGTAAACTGGGCCCATGGAGGGAAAAATGAGAAATTACATGGTGGGCATGAGGTGGGACAAAACTATGGTCAACCAATAAGAATATGAGCATAATTGCTCAGATTATATTGATTAAATAGGGATCAAATGGGGGGAGCAAGTCACGAAGGAAGTGGGTACGAAGCAGAACAGGGACTTTTTCTGGAGGAGGTGGGTCACTGGCTCTTCCTGGCTTTCCCAAGGTGCTGGTTGATAGTTTCCTGCCAGAGTATGAGTTGTTGAATCATTATGGTGACAATCTAACATGGCTGGAGCCCAAAAATAACAGCCTATCTTCCACGTGACCACTTCCCCCTTCTTCTCCCCTCAGCCCTAAATACAACTTCCTTTCACCCTTCCCATGAGCATGAGGAAAGCCCCAATCAGCTCCTAGCGTGTCACTGAGCCTGCCCCTCAAGCTCAGTCCCTAGCCAGTCCTCATAAACCTCCCCTCCCCTCCCCTCCCCTCCCCTCTCCTCTCCCTGTCTAGAATAAAGGCCTTCCTTCCCCTTTTGTTTCTTCTTCTGCATTGAAACCTAACACTGATACCTATTTAGAATATCAATCCCTGTTGTTTATCCTTAGGCAGGAAGTGTGTGGGTGTATTCATTTCATCTTTTGTCTTGAGGTCTGTCCCTCAAAGGATGTGTCTGTTTCTTCCCTGCAGTTGCAGCATATCCCATCTTCTCAGCTGATTCCTTTGAAGGCCTAGCCTTATCTCACTGCCTATAACATTTCTACCTAACTTAACTGTCTATAATAGTAGTACAGGTAGAAACAAAGGAATTGAGTGAGTCACTCTTTCCCCTCCATTCGATTGTAAACACCACTTTAATTGGTACCCATGCTTCCATTGTCCTAAAAGAGGTACAAATAAAATAGCAAAAACTTAGGAGGTCAATGCTGATGCTTGAGGAACATGTGAAGACACCCAAACATTTACACCAGACAACCCAGGGACTTTGCCCAGGGAAGTGCACGGACATTCAGAAACCTTTAAACACGTTTGCCCAGATCTCTCTACCTGAGGTACCTGACCCCCTTTGTCCAAGCTCTATAAAGAGGCTCTGCTTTTCTCTGTAAAACACAGATGGTGTTTTCACCCTCTGTCTGCCTACACACAGGCACAATAAATTTCGTGCTGTTTCCTTTAGTCAAGCCTGGTGGTCTCTGCTGGTCTCTGACTTGGACCATTCTTTACAACTACATACTGCAAGGTGTGTGATTAGGAATTCTTTCATTGTCATGCACAAGAACCTGGACTAGTTTTGGCCACTCACCTGTAATATCAGCGTGTATTTTTTCCTCCCCTTTTCCTATTTTTACTTGGCCCAAGCTCACTCTGCAGAGCCTATTTTTTGCCCACCCTTCTGTTTTAATTCCTACCTTTAATAAGTATAAAACATTGTCAGTATTTATGCTTGTTGCATTCATTTTGCAGTGGCAAGCAGAAACACCGAAACAACACCCAGGATTTGGAGGCAGATTTATTTACATTAATGGTCACTGATCGGGATCATTCTCAGAATATCAAGCCCTGATCTCTGGTGGTCTAGGGCTTATATGGGATAAGCAAGCAGGAAGTACAGAGGCAGAATGGCTTGTCACCGGGGTTGTTAGTCTATACAGTGTACATCACAGTGACCAGCTCTGCATCACAGTGACCAGCCATTTCTAAGACACAGAAACAACCAGAACTGGAACAGGAACTATTACCTGGGAAGCTAAGAAACTGAAGTATACTGGCTGGGGGGCATCTTCTGTTGCATTTCCCCCTTCTTTTAGTTTCCCTGCAGGTTATTGGTGAGCTAACTACCTGTGATCTTTTGAGACAAGGTCCAACTAGAAGCAGTAACATTAGGGTTGTCAGTGATACTAGGGTGGGCCCTAGTCAAGGTCTCCAAGATTGTCTTACTACAGAGTTTTTTCCTACATTGTTTTTAGGAAGAGACATAATGTAGGCCTGTCTGTTCTATAACATGACTCTGGAAAGGTAGTGAGGGAGTTAACCTGATCTAAAAGAGTGTCCAATGAGCCTTGGATGCTCATCAAATCTTGGTCAAGTGTTTGATTGCTTTATTCTCTTGGGGTAACTGTCTATAAAGCTTAAGGCAAAAGACAGCTAGCAAGGGGTGGGGAAGAAAGGACCCAGGCAAGAAACCTGAAAAGAAACACAAATCAAGGGGGAATCGGTATGGATCAATCTGGTGAACTGTGTCCTCAGCTGTGCATGGACTGGTCAGTGTCCAGAGTGACCACAGAAGAACTTTGAGTGTTCACTCTTCAGAGTGATCTGTCTGGTCCAGGTAAATTTTTCAGTGGTCTAAGGCTGGATTTCTGAAACTTGTAGAGGTAGTTAATATGCACCTGGATTATATGTGTGTGCTGGAATGTCTACGGATATAGCTGGTCTTTTAACTCATTACAAGATGCATGTGTTTTTGAATTTCCTCTGCTACAAGAGCAGGCCTGTTGTTACTGCCAATGGTCAAAGGGAGATCACATCTATGGATGATTTTTTACAGCAGGACTGTACAAATTTTTATGGTCTTCTCAGTATGGGTAGGGAATAGGAGGTCAGGGCTGGTGACACAGATGAATTCTGAGCTGGGTGCAGGGGTATGTGTGCCAGCACAGTAGCTTGAGCTTGCAAAACATATGATAGGGGCAGGCCTGGTGGCTGGGGTTGATGTTTCAGTCAATTGGATCCCCAGAAGGTGCTTAGGACTCAACCAGACTATTTTGCATCATTGGTGGCATGTTTCCAAACAGAAGCAGGAAGCAGTTTGCTATGCAGATCATTGCTGAAGGAGGGTTTTGGCTAAAATAGTTTTGTCCAAGGTGACCATAGCATATCTAGCCTGTCAGACTTCATTCCTAGCAGAGCTACTTTCCTCTCTAAACAGGGTATACTCAGTATCTGTCGGGGGAGTTGCTTTTTATGTCTGATTGGCTCAAAAACAGTTTATCAGACAGTGCCAGGCAGTTATGGTCTGTTGGGCCTAGCTCTGTGGGCAGGTAAGTGGCAGGACTGTGTGATTTTATCACCACAAGAGTCAGACAGGGATATTTGCAGAAGAGTCCTTGGTACTAGGTAAGGTCCAGTACAGGATGTGGCATCTGGTAGGTTAGGACTTGGCCTTAGCTGAGGTTGTCATCTCTCTTGATCAGCAGGACAGTGGCTAATAGAGTATGAAGGCAAAGGGGGAGGCAGCCCTTAGCAACTGGGTCCAAGTATTGGCATAGGTGGGCCACTGGGTGCTCCCAGGGACTAAACATCATTGTTTTTGTGAACTCAAGGATCCAGATTTTATAGAAGCCAGTAGCTCTAAGAAATTTTCAGGGTTTCTTTGTTGTAACCAGTTTTTGCCCAGTATTATAGCAGAGCTTTTGTGTGTTTCCAACAGGTAGCTTGTATATCATTAATCAGAAGTGCTTTTTAAAAGAGGAAACAAGTTTTTGAACCTCTGGGAGGTTGAGTCCATGTCAGTTGGCTTTTGAGTCCAGAACTGGTGTCTTCCCATTTAAAGACAAAGATGGGCTGGCTGAGAGGAGCCAACTGAAGGTAGAAGAAGGTCCAGGCAGGTGTACCAATAGGCTGTGGGTGGCAGAAGACTGGGGTAACATATATGGAGGGCAGTCATGGTAGTACTGGTAGCTTGGAGATCTTGAACTGGTTTTACCTGCAGGAGAGGTGATTAACAGTCTGTCAGGCTGATGTGTGGCTCAGTGCCTGTTTATGCTTTCCGTGACATCTGACAGTAACAGGGGTTGTGGTGAAGCAGCATGGTTGATGGCCAGGCCCGGAGGCAAGTCTTGGCTCATACCTCTGGAAGGAGAGTTTTCTGTACTGCAGTTATCTGTCTGAGGCTGATGCAAACATCATGTTCCTCTCAGGGAATGGTCCAAGTTGAAAGTGCAGGGTTAAATGAGAGGGAGGCCCACTGGCTTGGTGCAAAGGAGACAGTTGCTTATAACTTGAAAAGGAGGTGTCTTCCCAGAAGTGGTGTGGGGACTGGCTTATACAGGAATTCATGCTTTGTGAGATGTTCTCCTAGGCTAGAAGTTTGTGCCTGGCAGAAGAGGCAAGAGGCAAGAGTCCTATTTGCCCCAATGATGTTACTATGGGTTCCTAGTGGCCCAGCTGAAGAAGTGAGCCTAGTCTGACTGATGAAAGGGTTGTCATCTGATCCAGATTGAAGCTTTTGAGAGTTCTTATCTTTTTATTTTTATTTTTTTAGTGCAGTAGTCCTTATAACTATCCAGAGGGTATGGTAGTCTATCAGACTGGATTTTCTTATAGACATCAGGTGCTTTTTTAAACAGGTTTCTGGGTAACAGTAGTTGATGGACTTTTTGCCCCCCTCCCTTCTTGATGTCTTTGAGAAGCACTCAACTGGGTTGTTTCTAGGCAAGGTGATCTTTGGGAAAGGCCATGGCAACTCATTTGTCAGGACTGACAGTCCAATTTTTCTCAGTCAAAATGTGGAACTCAGAAGGAATTGCTGACAGTCATCTCAGGTAGGTGTTAGATGATGGCACCTGACCAGGATGAGCAGAGCTGTGAAGCAGAAGGCTCTGGGGCAAGGGCCTCTATGGTCAAATGCAGGCAATGGCTACCTGGAACCAGTTCAGTTGGCTGGAAGCAGATGAGTTGGGAGCAGGGTGTGAAGGTATAGGTGTTGGAAGCAACTGTGGCTGCCAAGGAGGGTGCCAAGATAGAATTCTCAGGAAGAATGGGCCTCTTTTTTCTTTCTTTTACTTTGAGGTGCAGGGAACCGTTTGGTTTTGTTTTTAACTCCATAAAAGCTCTTTTTCCTGTAGTCAGGGATTATGGGCTTTGACTAATCAGTTCCCATCTCTGACTTTCTACTGTGTGTGTTGTGCACCCTTTAATGATGGTGCAATAGACAAAGGATGGGTGCTCCCAGAGAGAGACCATTCAGATGCCTGCCCAGCTGCCCGCTTCATGGGAACCTAGGTGCGACTTAGCTAAGGAGGATGCAAGGCCTCCATTATGCCATATGTTGATCTACATGGAACCACAGGTGAGGGCCCAATCAGCCACCACCACCAGTGTTTCCCACTCTTGGTGTATAGATGAAGCAGCCTATTGCTTTGGGTGTCCGTTCCACTTACACATTCATTCAGCAGGCACTCAGAACATTCCAAACCCCTTCCCTTGAGGGTAGCCTTAATTAACAAGAGTTGATCAAATTCCCCTTCTGCTCAAGCTGAGCAGGACTGACAGACTAACTGGAGTGCCCCGTGGGACTTACTGGAATCAGGCAGCCGGGTAAACAGACAGATTGAGTCTTCCTCCCTTTGGGGTCCAAGGTGAGCCATTTGAGTTGGGAGCCAGGAATCCTCCTCCAGACCACTGAGGGGATTTGAGAAATCTTGAAGGTACACCCTCCTGTTAGGACCTGGAGTGGTCCTGCCCCTGTCCTTAAGAGCTACAACTGGTTACCAAAGAGGTCAGCATAGTTGGTCTTCCTGGCCAATACACCAGATGCAACAGCAAGCAGAAGTACCAAAACACCACCAGGATTTGGAGGCAGATTTATTTACATCGATAGACACTGATCAGGATCATTCCCAGAATATCAGGCCCCAATTTCTGGTGGTCTAGGGCTTATATGGACAAATAAACAGGAAGTACAGAGGCAGAATAGCTTGTCAATTGAGGATTGGTTTATACAGTGTGCATCAGAGTGACCAGTTGTTTTGAAGAGATGGAGGCAACTGGAACTGGAACAGGAACTATTACCTGCGCAAATTGTGTGTTGGGGACATTTTCTGTTACAATTTATCTTTGATAAAACCTCTTCTAGAAGGAGGACCTCCTCAAAATCACCTCTGGGAGATGCTAACACCCCAAAATCCAGTAACACCAGGACTTTGGACCAAGAATGAACTTAATCAGGCATCATGGAATGCTGTCCCCTTCTTACCAATGGGAGTTAGAGCCACTTCCAGGCAAGCGCTTATTACATTGAGCTATATCTCCAGCCCAAGCCACTTTCTACTCAGCTCCTAAGTTGTGAGAAATTTAAAATGAAAAATAAGTGGTTTTTCTCTAAAATTTCAGTTTCCTTTAAACCTTATATGCTGGGTAACTGGTTCAGAGACGCAGGCCTGAGTTCCAATTGGCCATTTTATTTATTTATTTTCTCAACTGGCCATTTTAAATTCACAGAGCCACCTGTGCTAGGTAACCTCTAAACAACCGAGCAATTCCCATGCTCCATTACCATAGAGCTTTCAGAACTGAGGAGCCACAGGAAATTCCACTTTCTGCATTCTTCTGGAGAAACCGGGAGCCTTTCTTTTCTTCATCTCTCTATTTCTAATAAAAAACCTCTTAACTTCCTCTTTTTGGTTCATGACTTCATTCTTCAATTTTTGTGAAATCACAAACTCAGTTTGTCCTGAAGCAGCTGTTTCATCAGGATAGTAATATATCTGAGAAAATAAAAATATTTTGGTACAACATACCTGGCCCTTAAATCATGCCTTACAGACATCTTGGGTACACAGATTGGAGTTCCCTTTACAATGAGTATGTTGTTGGAAGGAACCAAAAATGAAAGGCAATCGGGTCTGATAAATGACTGGGGACCTCTCATCTGTGCTCTTAACCTCACCCTGCAAATGTTTGATACAGAGCTAAATCTATGGATTACTTTGCAAGTTTGTGCTAATTGCAGCCAATCTTTGGAATGTATATTGGGTCTGATCAATTGGCCTAGCTCATCTTTTGGTGAAAATTTCATGAGTTTTCCAAAGTAGGGACATTGTGTAATTAATAGGTAGTAAGAGATTTTAAAACAGTCATTTGAGTGTTTCCTCCTTCCACGTGTTTGCACACAATCTTCCCCTTATTTAGGGGGAAAAACTGGGATGTCTTAGGGAAGACTGGGAGTGTTGGTACAGGAATGCAAAGAAGAAATGTCAGAGTTTTACTGCTGACTTGCAAAATAGGCTTTTGAACCCATAACAATGACTGAAAAAAGGGATTAATTTTTGAAGTTCTGACCTGGCTGGGGCCAGTTAGCTGCGTAGGCTAGGACAGGAAAACGAGGCAGGTTTTGTGAGCTTTGGATCCTAATCCCCAGAGAAGACGTTTAATTTCGGGGTTCTGGAATTTGCAGTTTGGCAGGAGCGGGGTAAATCCCTGCGCTCTGCTCCGAGCCCCCACAACTGTCCGTGTCCTCTCCGTTCTTGTTCGGTTCGCAGCTCTGAAGAGCTCCACGCCTGCGGTGAAGCCTGAGTTGGAGCTGGGGAAAGGAACCTGTTGCCCAGATTTCGCCAAGCGAAACCCTGAGAATCTGGAGCTCTTCTGGTGCACCCAGGACAGCGTGGCCCTCCTGGTCGTCCTGGCTCGGGCCACGCATTGTGAGGCTGCAACATCGTGCAGTTCAATGCGAGCTTTGGGAGGTTCACTGAGCCACTGAGAAAGCTCTTGGAGGGGTTAGGTGGAGAGCCCAGGCAGCTCTGCAACGACCCCAGGCAAAGGTCAGTAAGTCCATAGTGAGAGCGGCTTCCTGCAGGGTGTGAACCACAGCCACTGAGGGGACGGCCTGGAAGCACAGTACCAGCGCACCTTCCTTGCACGGTCTCCACACCTGGCACAGTTCAGAGGAGAGGCCTAGGGTTTCTGAACCCGGCAAGAGCACTTTAGAACTACGCACACACGTGGGGTGCTGAACAAAAAAGCAGAGCAGTCAGGCCTGTGAAGGAACACTGCATCCCTGAGCTGCTTGAGGGTTCTGTTATGACTGAGGGTGAGGATCCACATGTTCCCAAGGGCAGTGGGGCTTAGGACCCATTTTTGTGTTGCTGTGCATGATGGAGGACAGCAAGAAAATCAGAGCACAGTTTATTAAGGCCATGGCACGCTCAAGGGTGTGGAATTTAAAATGTAGGGCTGGTTCTGGGGTGCTTCCCATTGGGTTCTCCCCACATGATTGACACAGTGTTAAGTCAGTTAGCATCCTCCATTGCAGATGTCCCTTGCCATAATTCACTCTGTTAGTGTAGGTCATGTAGGCAGGTCTGGCGCACATCTGTCCTGATTTGGAATTCTGGATTTTTCCAGGCCAGGCTTGGGGGTCTTTGTTCTTCTTATCTCTGCCTTCCTGTGGTAGGCTTTAGCCCGAGGGTTGTGGGGGGTTGGCCCTGGTGTTATCCAGGTTGAGATAAGTGTAGGGGAACATCCCCGTGGTCCCCAATTATACTATCTATAAAACAAGCAGTGGGAATCCCACATAAGTAGAGGCCAGTGTGGGCCCACTGTGGAGACTTACTCTGCTTACCCCATATTGGGGAGATACACAGCAATGGTTCATAGATATTCCAGGAAGAAGACTGAGAAAAATCCTGAATTTACAGAATTTAACTCTAGAAACTACTAGATTTCTCTGGAATTACCAGAATTTTTTTCCCTGTTATAAATCTAGTGATAGTGAAATAAAGACAATTAAAAATTTGTACCCGTGCATCTGTGTCTTTGAAGTTTGCTTTCAGTAATTCAAGTGCATTGTTAATGATGAGAAAACATTGGTTGGCTGGGGAGAAGAACCAGTGCTAATGCAGTTCTTCTGATCAGGGGAGAGAGTACTTGGAAGCTACACCAACAGCCCTCTAGCCTAGGGGTCCTGCTGGTCACTATGCAGCAGTACTTGCAGTCGCTGCCCTGACAAGGTTTGCATCTATTGAGGGTTTCATTGAGCCAGACCACACCTAACTCAGTACTTCATCATGAGAGTGGATGGTATGCCTTGGAATTTAGAATTTGGTAAATAAATGTAAATGTAGAATTTACATTTATTACTCTCTATTGTGCTTAGTTGAGTGCTGAAGCCTCAAGGCAAACTTGTGGACTGGTATCACTCCCAATTTACAATGGTTACTGTTATGGTTATGTTTAATGCCCCCCTTAAGCCTCAGGCAGTCATGGGCGGCTCCTAGAATTTATGATTGACTCGTGGTCAATGCTGGGATTATGAGTATGAGAGCGTAGCTTGCATACAATAAAAGGAAGGGAAAGAGGCTTGCTCTCTGCTGTCACTCCCCTCTTTTTGCTCTTGTTGATTTTGCTGTTTTCTGCCCCCATGAACTGTTGTCCTCTGCCATGTGCCACTCTGCCCTGGAGCCAGCTGAGCATGGACTGAAACCTCCACAAATTGCGAGCTAAACAAACCTTTCCTTCTTTAATTCTGGGCATAGGGTATTTTGCCTCAGCAAGAAGAGAAAAGCCATGAGGACAGTTACATTGTAACTTTTGTTAGTTCCATTAGCCCTCAACAGGCCGTGGTCCATGTAGTATTTATTGAATGAATGGATGAATGAATGAATGAGTGGAAATTCAGTCCATGCTCTAGGCTGCACAGGCAGTAAGTGATGAAGCCTAGAATGATTCTGAAGCCTATGGATTTCGACTAGGCTGTAAAATGCATACTCTTGCCTGTAAATTAGTTCCTTGGCGACTGTGTTAGTTTGTTGTGTTGCTCTAACAAAATATATGAGACTGGATAATTTATAAATGATAAAAAGTAATTCCTCTCGGTTCTGGAGGCCAGAGAGTCTGAGATCCAAACGCCAGTAGGCCCAGTCTCTGCTTTAGTGTCTTGTGCACTGGGTCCTCACATGGTGGGAGAGGAAAAGCAAGAGAGGGTGCCGTCCTCCAGCTGGGGACGGGCCTCGGGCCTTTGCACGGAGCTACACCCCAAACCCTTTTTACATTTCGGAACAGGGTCAGCTAAACAGCTAAGTTTCCTTCCTCAGACTTGTGACCCTCCTGCTTCAATCTCCCAGAGTGCTGGGATTATTGTACATACCATCTAATGACAGTGACAGGGCAAGAGAGACTCCATTTTCTTTTTAAACTCCGTATGAAGAGAAGTCACTTAAGTTCACTTAGGCTGTAGTTGACCCCACTCTTCACCCCCTCCCCTTGGTTAGTTATCAACACACTTAAAGGAGAGCAGCGTCAGAAAATGGGAACAGAACAAACAGGGCAAACTGGGAAGTAGGCTTAAAAGTTAACCTGCAATGGTCACTGGAATCTGGCGGTCAAACAGCTTCTGGGAGAAGCAAACTTTGTGATCATTGTGTGACATTCTTGTAAGATTCCCAAGAATTAGGTAATGCATACTATGGAAATCTAAAATATACTTAAACCAAAAGTGAAACCCATATCCGTGCAGACATCTTCTCTGGCTCCTGGTTAGACTGTCTGTCAGCTGGCTCAATAAAGCTTTCCTCCTGCTCTTGCAGTCTCTTGTGAATGCCATTCTCAATGAATTTTCTTGCTGTGTCAAAAGCAGCTTGTAATACTATTACAATGACCCTTAACTTTCAACCCCTAAATTTGTGGCACTTATTAAAACATAGTAATGATTATTTTATGTATTTATGTTTAAATACATAAATGATTAATATATAATTATCTTGTAGAACCAGGTTTTAACTTTTAGTACTTTTATAGAGGTGCCAACTCACAGTATTTATCAGTGTCATCTTTATTATACAAGGGGCAAAATTAAAAGTTGGTATCATATATCAAGTCCTCAAATTTGAGTTTTGACATTTTTCCAGGCTATGATCACTAAACTAGATTTAATTTTTCTTCTCCTGTCAAATTTCTGCTCCTGCACATTATTTGGGAAAGCATTCCTTGGATGTCTTTCCTGTGTTTTTTAAGCGATGAAGTACAGCAGAAGGCTTTCTACATTCATAAGGTATTTCCCCACTGTGATGTCTGATGTTTCTTAAAGAATGAGTGAACAGGGCCTAACCCATAGCTGCTTGTACCCATACATTTCCAGTCTTGTATGAATAATTCCGCGTTGCTATCATATAACCTCTGCCTAAAGACTTTCCCGATTTCCTACCTTTTGCTGATCCCTCCCCACTGCAGATTCTCTAATGTGTTGATACTCTCTATGATGTAAGAATTTACAATGCAAAGCAGGTGAAAAAGGAAAGGTATGTATTCTTGGGGAGTCTGGAACATGAGGGACCACACCTCCCTTGGGTGTCTGCTGTTGATGTGAAAAACTGGGGATTAAGCTGATGGAGACATCAGGGATTAGGGATGGAGACTTAGATTGGACTTTTGTGGGGAATGTTAGACAAACTAGAGTTGAATGCAAAGTCTGAATAGCAGAGGGGATTCTTCAATAATTTCTGAGGGGAACTAATTACTCAGCTCACTAGTGTCTAAGGGTAAAGCTCTTAGGACTAACACGGAAAAAACTGAGAATTCACAGTAGTTCTACAGTAGTGTGTGGGGTGTCAGAGTTGTGGACTGCTATGATTGTATGTCTTTTGGGAGCAGACTCTTAATATGCACTGCTCAATCAATTATTGGGTAGAATGCTTGCTTCTTGAGCACAGAGCATTTGTCTTCACCTAGTGTTTGCCCAAGTTCCAGACACAGTGCACAGCTGGAGGCCAGGACCACAGCAGAGCTCAGGAGCTGACAGTGACACCAGCAGTGGCTCAATCAGTTGCTTAGCTCACTTGAGGAGCAGCTGGAACTGCTGGGCAGGCCTGAATCTGAGCTGGCTGTCTGGGTTGCTGGGTTTATTCGTCAGCCTGCAAACAAAAGCATGAGAAAGGCTCTCAAAAATGAAAACACAAGTTTATTTACAATTTCACCAACTTTGGAACTCAGTAATTTGTAGAAGGGATAAGCAAAAGTCAGGAAAATCCACACAGATTTAGCCAAGTTTTGACTCAGAGGGATGATAATATTAAATTGTCCTTGTCGCCAGTCCTGTGAGTGGCCATCCTGGCAAGAGGAAGCCCAGGGAAATAGTTTATCTCAAAAGGAAAATCTTAATTTTTTTTTTGAGATAGGGTTTTGCTATGTAGCCCAGGCTAGTCTCATAGCAATCCTCCTGCTTCAGCCTCTGGATACTGGAATTATAGGCACATGATAGAACAATCCTAATTTTTAAAGGTTCACTTTATTCTCTGGGATACAGTGGGAGAACAGAGACTCTCAAGCTTGACACATCTCAAGGGGGAATGCTCCACTAAAGCCAGGTCTCAGTATGCTACATTGCCCCAGGCTCCTCCTGACTCTGAAACTCCTGCTGGGAGGGGCCCTCTCTCTTCCTGATTTCTGTGAGTCTTCAGTCCTTCTCCACCAGATCTGCTACCAAGCTCTCTTGCTGTAGCTCTTTATGACTCTACATCTCTTGCAGCCTCATGTACAAGGTTATTGAAAATAATAAAGCAAAATAGCTTAATTTTCCAGAGAAGGGAAGATCTATCATCGTCACATTCCAGGGGAAACCTCTGGAGCCTGCCACCAGGAACAGATGTGAGGCTGTGTGGTTGCGCATGAGGTGATGCTTATGCAGAGCTTCCTGACAGCGTGCATGTCCCCATAGTCAGAGTGCACATGTGGGCGCAGACAGTCCCCAACTTAGCAATAGTTCAGCTTAGAATTTTCACCTTTATGATGGTGCAGAAGTGTACCTGAGGCAGGAGATTAGGGTGTGGCAAACTAGTTGAGCAGGTGGGCATGACTTGTCAATCACAGAGATCCAGGAAATACTCCGAGAAACAGTTCCCAAAGCCCTGTACCTGGGACCAATCAGAGAGTGCTATTTTCAATTCTCCTGAGAATTGGAGCAGGGTCTTCCATAGGAGACATAGACCTGACCTTAGCCTAGGAGTGGGGGAGACAAAAGGTGGCAGCCATTAAGCCAGCTCACTGCGCTTTCACAGTGGTGGCTCTCACCTGGCAGAATATACTTTTTCCCCTACGTTTAATCAGCTGCACTTACTCTGCAGAGCATGTTTCTTTCCCCACCTTTAATAGATGTAAAACCTTGTTATCTTTTGTGCAATTCTACTATCATGTATGCCCCCCTCCCCAGGACTGAGGATGTGTCACTAGCCAACTGCTGTTGGTATCATTTGCCCAAGGTCAGAGAGAACTTAGAAATCATCTCTAAAAGGGGCCCCCAGAGCTCCAGACTCTGGTAACATCCCCATATAACTATTCTATTTTCACTTTCAGAACAGTCAGTAATTTACATGAGGGAGCCAACACTTTATTATGAAATAGGCTTGGTGTGAGATGATTTTGACATAGGCTAGAGTAAGTTATGATCAGTAGTGTAGGTTTATTGAACATGTCTTTTACTTAGAATATTTTCAATTTAGGATGGTTTCTCTGGATGTAATCACACTGTAAATCAAAAGCCATTGCATGTATGAAGGAGAGGAATCGGGGGGTCAAGTCCTGTACAGCTGATTTACTGTCCTAGAAATCTACTTGCTATTTCAGACGAAGGTAAAATTCTTTAAACTTTTCAGTCTTAAAATGATCCAAGTCATTCATTGATGGTTGTTTTGAAAATACGTGCTATGCCTAGCACCATTTGATATTCTAGAAATTAAAACATTATTTTTAGAGATGACCCCAAAATATCACAAAACACATGGGTTCACTTCTGACTTCAAGGTGTGGCCACACTAGTTCCAAAAGTGGATGAGCAGTGTGCTTAGCTGGTTGCATGGCTGCCCTATAAACACTGGAGCTCTGTTACTGGTGCAGATGGGATAAAAGGAATTGACAGACAGCTCTTACCTCTAACCCTGTGACCCTGCTCGGTCATCTTAACACCCTGCCTGGGGGAGAAATAAGTGGTACTGTACCAGTTCACTGAATCTCGAGCTCTTTCAAGGAGGAGCCTTTTCTTCATCTTTTGATGCTGTCTCTGCAGCTCCATTCTCTAGCTTGGCAGATGGGGTGCTAGTAAGTTTAAAATCTCAATTTTGCAGTTCAGAAAACTGAGAGCCAGAGGGAGGTGAGGTCATTTACGTTACAGAGTAATGTTATAACCGAGGGAAGAGTCAGTCACTACCAGCACCTGGCTGTTTGTCACCCTCGAGCTGCCACAAATTCCAGGGCCTTGGCAACTTTTTAGGTTCCAGGGGATTTAGGGAGGCAGCAGCCATTCTATGATAGCTGCATCTTTCAGATCCTAGAAACAAAGAATACAGCCTGTCTGAGCAGTCACTGTTTCCATTATGAATGACAACATTTCTCATTGTACCAAGAAAAATATAATTTTTGTTTGTGTTCCTCTGCCCTTGGCAAGGGACACACGACAGTGGTCAGCCTGAGGTACGTCTTTTCAAAAGCATGGAAGAAGGCTCCCACCTGAGTTCTAGCAGTGTCTGTCTGGATGTCATCAAATTCCCGCCTGTGGCTGAGTTCTTATTTGCTTTTCTCTCTGTTTGCATGAGCTTCTACCCTACACAGGCACAGTGCTCCATGTATATCATGTCACTTCTCTGAGAGACAGGCATCTGTTCTGATTATTTTTTACTCCCCACTGTTACAGGGGTCTCCCCTGATTAATATAGAAAGAGGTTGTGGACTACAGGACCCTGGACCCTGGCAAATAATACCAACAGCAACTGGCTAGTGACATATCTTCAGTCCTGGGGAGGAGGTCACCCATGCTGGCCAGGGTCATGTGGGTTCATATTTGGGAGTAGAATGATCCTGGCAGTGGCCTGGGGAGTGACAGGTGGGTGCAGTGTCTTGGCTTCCTCGGGGGGATGCGATAGGTTTGTGGTTAGTGGGGTGGGGGAGACCCATTAAGACGAAAACAAGGTGCAAGGAGCTGGTTTAGCCTATAGAAGAGGCGGCTGGGCAGGGAACCTTTCAGCGGAACCTCTGAGGGCTTACGAGGCTCAAAAATCAAAGCCACACAGGCAAGTTGAGAAGTTACAGCGCAGCACCACCGTCGCCGTCTCACACGGCAAGACCTGAGACAAAACGTAGCAGCAGCTGAGGCCCAGAGTTGGGCACAAAAGTCCTTTCCTTTCCTCCACACTGCTCTGCATCTCACTTTCACCCTCTGAATCCCACTACTACACTGTGAGACTCTTACAAACAGAGCAAAGGTCAGAGAAACAGAAACAGACGGAAAGGGGCAGGGCTGGGTTAAATCCAGGGTGCTGAAACTGGAGTTCCTCACCTGGGGGGACACCTGCCTCTGATATAGGCCCCGATATCAGAAGAATGGTGTAAAGAGCTTGAAACGTGGTACAAGGTCAAGTTGTGGACAGGTTCTGAGCTCTCTGATACCCTTTGGGGTCTTCTCACAGGCTGACTGCTCAGACAGAGCCTTGCCATGCTACTGCATGTGGGCCACTTGCTCAGAGCCTTGTGCAGCAATGTGTTCAGTGCAACTCACCTTGGGCAATCCTTCATGAACCCTGGAGGGCATCTGCAAGTACCCGGGGAGAGGACTCCTTCCTTTGAGGAGACTTAGGCTGGGTAGATGTGCCACAGGGTTCTTCAATAATTTATACATTGTCTCCTTTTATCAATGGAAATATAAAGCTTTTAGAGCTGGCAAGCCCATGAAGATCACATAGTCAAGCCTAGAGAGAGAGAGCCAGGAAGGGAATACCGCTGAGCTCATCAGGGCAGAGGTGAAGTAGAATTGAAGTTTTTGGAACGTAAGACCATGAAGCTTTAAGGTATGCTCAGCGAAAAGTAACAGCACAGGGCAGTTAAGGTAAGCACACTCATTTCATGAAAGAAGCATGATCACCACTGAAATAATAAGAGTGTTCCAGTTAATTAAGAACTAAATTTAATATGATCTGAATTTAATCCTGAGCTTCCTGGCATACCAACAAAGAAGATGTGATGCTTTATTATTGCTATTTTTTAAGATGGCAAAAGGGAGCATGAAAATAAAGGATTTACTGGTCAACAAGAGCAGATGGCATGGAGCAGCACCATGACTTCACTCCATAAACACGCAGATCCCTGAGGTCAATGCTCAAGGAGTTTGATAACCAAGAGAAGCAGTTAACATCCAGTGTCAGGCACGGTGAGGTGGAGGCTGGGGTGCTGGGGCAGCTGAGAGCTGAGGTACACAACCCAGGCTTGCAGAGAGGGTCCTGCTTACACCAGAATCCTGTCAACTGTTGAGAAAGCAGGACTTGGTGGCTGGGAATGGGGCTCTGCGAAGAGGGGGCGCTCTGTGAGTGCAGGAGAATAGAACAGCCTGGTGGGTTCAGGGAATTGCAGGTGTTCACGGGTCAGATTGGCCGAGTGACATCTGGTCTGCTGTAGGAAATGATCAAGAGGACACATGTTGGCCATGATTAAAGCTGTGTCCTCAGTCTCCATCTTTCTATTAGAGACGTGAACATCTTCATTTTCACCCAGTTTGAGAGTCAAATTAACACTTCCTATGCCTGGGGGAACAATATCCAGCAAATTTTCTGTCATTTGGACTTTGGTGACAAAAAGGGCCAAGGACACATTTGGGTGGAGAGAAAAGAGTGAACAGGTGAATCAAAGAGGAGACTGAGAATGGGGCAGCATCCAGGGGGACCTGGAGGTCTAGAGACAGACTGCACGTATCCCACTTGGCTTGAGGTCTTGGTGGATTCTCTGAGTCGTCTTCACGGTCAGTGCCTTACCCCCGCAGGTTAACTGTGGCTTGCCCAGATGCTCTGGTAGCAGTCAGCCTTCCTGTCGACGTGACAAAATACCTGACACCTGCCATTTACGGAGGAGAGGTTTACCTTGGCTCGTGGGTTTAGAGGATTCAGTTCATGGTCAGCTGCCTTCCAGGCAGAAGGGACACAGTAGAAGGGTGTGGGCAGAGAACACTGTCAGCCCTTTACAGGCAGGAAGCAGACGAAAAGGGAGGAGCTGGGGACAAGAACACACCTTTCCCAGTTCCACCCTCCAACCAATTCCACCTTCTACAGCACATTCGGCTGCTGAGCTCCTCAGTGGATGAATTTATGGACAAATACAGCACCCTATGATCCAATCACCTCCTAAACATGAGACTTTTGGGGGGTGTTTCACATCCAAAATGTAACACTGTCATTTGGGCTCGGTTGAGAGGGGAAAGAGGCTGTCATATCACACAGTATGAGAGCATTTTGATGGGGTAGACGTGGATGTGTGTGCTGGGTTAAGAAGGCAGTTCATCAGGTGAGAACATGCCCTTGGTGATGGAGACTGAGGGAGGGAAGGGGCTACACAGATAGGATGTGCATGTATCATGTGTGCGTGCACGGGGGAGCAGTGAATTCACCGCCTCACCCGGTTCAGCTGTGGTCAATGTTCAGGGGTGAGCTTTCTGGGAGTAGACACGCTTTCCTGTTTATCATTTCATTTGCTTCACAGGTCATGCTGTGAGCAAAGAACTTTCCTTAAAGTGACAGGACCAGGACTGAAAGACTGGGTAGCGCCCCAGAAGTCAGAGTACGAGAATCCCAGATCATCTGACTCCACCTGTGCCCCCACATACCTGGCTTTCCACATGCCACAAGAAAGGGTACCCCATGCCCAACTGCAGCAGCCACCGCTGCAGGGCCTCTGTGGAAGCTTTTCCTCCTGATTACGTGGGCCCCCAGATCCAGGAGAAGGACCCACAGAGGACTCCGCAGATGCCTTCTAGAAAGAATCATGGCTTAGAGATTTTAAACACTGTCCATCTCAGCCAACACTAAGCCACTGGGAAAATCTCAGTGATTGTGAAACGGTTAAGTAGCTAACTGCTAGAAGAGGTCTGGGAGCATTCTTTCAAGGTACTGGTATCATCTCAACATATTTTTAGCATAAACTTAGACCTCAGGTTAAAGAAGACGAATTGTATATAGGTATTACCTTCTTCAGCAGCTTGTAAATAGCAGTGTAGGCAAATGCTTTGGATCTTTTTTCAGGGACAGAGGCAAGCACGAGAGAACCATGGAGCTAAGGGTTAGTGACGGTACCCACACATGTGCTCTCCAGCCACTTGTGTCCCCCACCTTCCCTTCCACAAGCCAAATAAAAATGCTGGAGTCCAGCGGTCACCAGCAATGTCCAGAAGATCGCCTTGCACTTTTACTGCGCCCTGTGGGTCTAACTCCCCCCCAAGTGCAGTTTCACCTCTTTGAAGACTACAGGAAAGTCTAAGTATTGCTCTTCTTTCTCTGACTGCCTACGCGGGTTGTGACTGAACAAAAAACAGAAACCCACAGACATCATGGCATCCTTTTGCAAGGTCAGGAAAGCACCTCATCTTCTGTATATGACTCTTTGCACCCACATTTGTCTCTGCGTGGTTTTGCTAGGCGCTGGTCCTAGGTGATGGTCAGCAGGTGCCGGGTGGTGGACATCTGGTAGAGCGTGTGCCATTGGTTGGGAACCAAGGGAACACTGGGAGCCTACAGCTCCGAGCAGCTGGCTCTGAGGAATTATCACAAGTCTGCACGACTTAAAAATCTGCAGTTTGAGGGCGGGCGGGGGAGCGCGGGGGTGGGTCCCCAGGCCCCGCTTCTCCTCAGGCTGCCGGCTGAGCCTTCTTGCTGCTTGGCGCAGAGAGGCCAGCAATGTCTCTGAACCACACGTTGCCCTCGCGGAAGTCCTTGTGTGTCCGCAGCTCGGCCGCTGACGTCTCCCTGGGCCGCCCTCCTACCCATCCTTGGAAAGGGGCGCGTCCTCCGTGCATGTGCTCGGCGCACCTCTTCTGACTTGGTAAGGGGACGGAACGCACCATCCCTTCGTCCCGAGCGTCCTCAGGCCGTGGGGAGTGGCAAGTGAGGACAGAGTCGGGGTTGTTTCTGTCTTCGCACTTTGTTTCACAAGTTAGGGCCCCGGGGCGAGACTCCCCAGGAAAATCCGGGCAAACCCGCGAGGTGTGGAGAGACGTTTTCCGGCCTGGCGCTCGGTGCCCGCGCGGGGTCCGGGAGGAGCTCTCGTTCTGATCCGCGGTGCCTACGCCGGGAGCCCGCAGCCCGGCCAGGGGCGGCGACTGCGCGGGCCCCGCCCGCTCCCCGGCGGCGGGCTGCTGGAGGGCGGGACCCGCGGGCGGGCGGGACACACGGGCGACGCGGCCCCCTGTCCTCGCCGCCGCCGTGGCGGTACTGGCTGCGCCGGGCCGGGTCCCTGCAGCGCGGCGCGGAGCGAGCTGGACGCCCCGACCCCGGCAGGTACCCGCCGGGCTCCGCCGAGCGACCCCTCAACTTTACCGCACGCCCCACCTGGTGCTGCCGGGGTCCCACGTGGTCAGGTCGCGGGCACAGCCTCCGGGCGTAGCCGCCCGGGCTCTGCGTCCTCGGCTCGTGGCCCGCGCTCCTCCCGTCCCGCAGCCACCGTCAGGGCACTGGGCTCCGCCTGTTGCGCGGCCGGGGCTCGGGGCTCGGCCGGAGCCCGCTGGAGGAGGGCGCGCCGGGAGGCGGCTCTGCGCAGGGCATCCCCGGGGCGTTTCCCGCCGGGAAGCCCTTCCTTCCTTCCTCGAGAGGAGGCGCTTTGCTGGCAGATGTAAGTGCTTCCCGGGCCGCCTGCTCCGCCTCTTCGGTGTCCCCCTCCCTCCCTAGGCCGCCGCGGAGCCGGCGCCCCGCGACAGTTGCGGCAGGAAGGAGCGCGCCCAGCCTCGCCTGCAACCTGCGGGGTGCGGAGCCGCTGACTGCGCTGGGGCCCGGGCTGGGGCTGGGGCAGGGGTTGGGGCCGGGGCCGGGGCCGGGGCTGGGGGCGTCTCCTGCCCGCGCGCTACTCTCGGAGCGCCCGACCTCCTGAGGTGCCCGGGTTGCAAGCGAGCAGAGCCGCCTGCAGGGACCGCGCTAGCGGAGCAGCCTTTCGCATTGCGGAGCCCTCCCCTCCGCCCCTGTCGTCCGGCTGGGGAAGGCGCCCCGGTGTCTCCCGTCCCAGCGGGGGTGTCCAGAGCCTACGGCCCGACTGCAGCTGACCAGCGCCGAGGGCCGAGGGCAGCAGAAAATCACCTCCACCCTGGGATGACCCTGGGGCCCGGCGCGCCGCGGGCGAAAAGTGTGTGTGGAGTGTTCTCTGGCCCTCCTGCGTGGGCTTGTGGTTCGCCCGAGAGAGGGAGGCAGAGAGGCAGGGAGGCCAGTCAGGTCGGAAAGCTTTCCCGTCCCTTGTCCCAGATTTGCTTAAACGATTTGCATAACCCTTCGATTAGAACTGCATAAGTTAATTCAGTTGGCTACTTGCAAACACCCGCAGGTAAACAGGAAGCAAGTCTTTCCTTGAACACCTGCCCCCTTGCTGGGGGTGTGAGCCTAGAGCCTTGCGCAGCCCACAGGCTGGGGACAGAGAGGCCTTGGCTCTGGGCTCCAATTCTGTACTGGGCCGTGAACATCTTGAACACATAGACTCATCTGTGGTGCGTTTGCAACCAGTAGAAGATGACAGAGTTTCTGTTCCCAGGGAATCCTGTGGCCAGGTTATTTCCACCTCCTGTTTTAATACTAAGTCTCTTATTTCAGGACTATAAGGTTGCCTGATTGGGCTCAGCAGGGGCTGATGCTGGGGTGCCTAGGAACCCCGAGTCCAGAGCTTGTTGTGAACATTCTCTAAGGCCTGGTGAGGTCTGCGCAGCTGAATCTGGTGACTAAACACGTTATTAGCCCTTGAGGGTAGGCCAGGCTCAGTCTTTGCTGGTTCAGGAAGCACTGAAAATGCCATGCTTTGAAGCTCGGTGGTTCTTCTCGCCCTCCTCTTCTCCTCAGCCTTCTCCTCTTTGGGGAGTGCAGCCTCCTTGGTCTGTAGTGGGTTTTGCCCTTCATGTGACCCCCACAGACACTGCCTGCTTTGCTCTTCCCTGGATTTCAGCCTGCCCTGTGCTTGGCATTTGGGGTTGGAGTGTGTGCCATCTTTAAGGAAGCAGGCTCCGCGGGGCTCTCGTTTTCATCTTTTTCTTGTCTCCCTTCTTTTTTTATGTAGCTGCAGCTCTCGGGCTGCCTGCAGTATGGTGGGGGCTCTGCTCAGTTGTTTTCCAGGTATCACTTAGTCCTTGCAGCAACCACGTGAAGAAGTAAGGCTTGGGTCCCTCGCTGCAGAGTTGATATGGGTGCCTCCGTGCATCCTGAGCCTCCAGGAGGAGTGGCCATCTGCAGAGAGGGTGGCCTGAGGTCTCCCTAGTAAGGGAGGTGAGAGGAGCCCCAGTAGACAATGTGTGTGATCATTGGCAGTGGCCCTTGTATGAACTGCTTACAGGGAGGCATCAGGGGAGCAGGTGAGGGCCTGGGTCCTGAGTTCTGGCTCTGGTTTCTGCTTCTCTGTGCCTTTTACTACACAGAGGTCACTTTGCTTCTCTGGGTCTTGTCTGTTTAGCTACAAGGATCTAGATCTCTAATATTTGTTACCTTGCACTAGGCACTAAAAGCTAAAAGCTTGTATATGTATTAATTCACTTCATCTTACTGAGAGCTGTGAGAGGTGAGTTTGTATTATTATCTATTGTACATGAGGAACACAGAGACCAGGTAACTTATGCAAGGCCACCTAGTTAGTAAACTGTGAAGCCATGATTCCATCCCGCACGCTCTGCTGTGAGATCTGCCCATGCATTCCTGCCTATGTCTTTAACACTGTGCCTCCTAGTAGTAGGATCTCAACTCAGTTTGTTGACAGTGACAGGTAAAGGTAGCCTTCAGTTATCATGTGACTTCCAGGTCTGTGTTTCAGCCTTTAAGGAGCCTTGAAGACGATTAGAAAACTGTTCTCTCAGCCCCTGCCAAAGTCATCTGCTTCTGAATGGAATTCTGCCCAGCTCATTAGAAAGAAAGGGAAACCAAACCTAAAGGTCGTGGGCCAGGCTAACACTGCGGTTTCCTCCAGAAAATGTGTTTATCAAAATGAGAGACCTAGAAAACTCACAGGACACATTGCCTCAGAGTCCTGTCCATCACCAAGTAGCCCTGTGAGCACAATACAAGCATTCACAGTGTAAGTGCCAGGTCTGCAGCACCATGGGCTCTGAGGACCTGAAAACCTCAAGTGGCGTCTTCAGGCTTGAGCTTGCTGTGAATGTGGAAATGCAAGATTAATAAGCACAAGACAGGTGAATACAAGGTGGGCATGAAGGTGTGTGCTTGTGATCCTAGCATTCTGGGAGGCTGAGGCAGGATTGAAAACCTGCCCCAGCTGGGGCAACTCAGTGACTTTGCAAGACCCTGTTTCAGAATAAAAAATAAAACAAGGACTGGGTATGTAGCTCAATGCAAAGGCCCTGGCTTCAATCAATCCCCAGTGCCAAAAGCAAAAACGAAGTAGTACAGATGCTAAATGTTTATTTCCTGGTAAAAGTCACAGTGACTGTATCGCACTCATATACCCTACTCTAGTTTGCAGGAAATTTCCTGATTGTTACCTTGTATTGGTCCTGTCAGTAACAGTATGGTAAGCCATAGACAAGGTAGAGGTAAGAAACTCATGTTGCAGTTGAAAAAAAAAGTAAAGTGAACCTTGAGCTTGGACGTAGCCTGGTGTCTTCAGATGCCATATGCAGCATTCTCTAGACTCCATGGCCAGCCTTGCTTCTGACCTAAGGGACAGAAAAGCAGAGCAGTGAGATCTGGAGAGTCCTTGGAGTGGCTGGATTGTGTGTATTTTGGCATGCTGGCCTCAGCCACTGAGAGGGCATGGGGGGGCCAGGGAGGGATGTCAGTGGAAGCGAAGGTGGAAGAAAAGGTGTATTTAGTCATGGCTTTGTGTTTTCAGGCACCTGCTGGTATGAAGCATGGAGTGAATAGTCGATTAGGATTTAGAATGTGCAATAAAATGTAGATACGGGCTTAGAACCTCTTTTTTCTTTTAGTTTCCTTTTCCTTTTTCTTTTTTTTAAGAGACATGGTCCCGCTAAAGCTGCCAAGCCTGGCCTTGAACTTGGAATCCTCCTGTCTTAGCCTCTGAACAGCTGGGATTACAAGCCCCTAACTGTCATCTTTTGGTCATCTTTTGAAACAGTAGCATATGCAGATTATAAAACTAATTCTCTTTATTAAGCTAAGTGTAAGACAAGGCTATAGTGATTTTCTTTGTTGGCAAGGTGTGCTCACTTTCTTTGGACTTCTGCAGAGCCTTAGATCTTAAGTGTGTAAACATTGTCTGCAGTGGTGCAAGTATTGAGTGATAAAGGGTTATGATCTGCTTGCTTCTAGCCAAGAGTGAGGCATTTAAGCAGTGTTTACAGTTGTTGGCCTCGGTATGACTTGCTGAAGTTCGGAGTGAGTGATGTGTGTTGCTGATTGTCTGCTGAGCTCCTACTGTGTGTTCATCTAAGTTTATTTAAGTGTCTTGTAAGGAGCAGTATGTGCAAGGCTGGTGATGTGGGTGGGAAAAGAATTTATCAAGAGTCAAGGAATATAGAAAAGTTAAGAGTTTACAGACTCACTGTAGGAGAGCATGAGTGAGTTTCAAGAGAGGATTGTGTGATCAGGGTAGATTGGGGCTTTTACAAGGGTTTGAAGATATAAGGGGGATGTGGTGACCAAAGCAAGCATCTCTGAAGGCTTTCTTTAGTCAGCTTGCACTCTGTCTCACGGAAGCCCCTGTTTTGTGTCACACTGCATAGGAAAGGAGCCTGTTTGATGCAGCCCACTCTTCTGGTCCTCGCCGATGGCTCTGCAGGCTGGGAATGAGGACATTGATGAGCATCAGGTCCAAGACAAGGGTCTCAGAGGGACCAAGGCCATTGGGAAGAGATACATGTGCTCTGCATCAAAGGCATGCTCCTTACCTCCTTTTATGTGTACATAGTTTAGCTGTGCAGAAGGCTGTGCCAGCTCCGGAAGTCGGCTGTGGAAGAGTCTAGGGTTATGGTAGCTGTCAAGCAACTGCTCCCTGCCTGTTCAGCCTCCATACTGATGATCAGTGGATAGAGGATAGAATGACACGTACCTGTTCTCTTTGCCAATTTAAATACATACAGGTATCCATCAGAAGCATTTGTAACTTCCCCATGGCAGGTACCATGCCAGCCCAGTGTCTGCTATGGTAGGAGATGTGGGATGGGCACACATTGCTCTGAAGTTGGGGCAGGTTAGGGGAGGGCAGAAGTGTGGGAGAGGCTCTGGAAAGCCCTTACTGAAAAGAGACATTTTTTTTTTTGAGAGCTGGAAAGGATCCATTATGGAAAGGACAGGAGAAGGAGAAGCCCAGGCTGAAGATTCTAGGCAGAAGTGAGCATGGCACTTTGAGAGAGCTCAGGAGAACAAGGCATGTTGGGAGGAAGCTGAAGGACTGCAGAGACTGGTCGCAGCACAGTCTCAGGCCAAGTTCAGGGTCTTAGGGTTTACCCAGAAGGAGGTGGGAAGAAGTTAATGGATTTGCAGTAGAGATGTATCATGAACCTATTAATAGTTACAGTGGTCACTTATCTGTAGCTTTAGTCTACATTTCAGTTAATCCGTAGTCAGCTACCATCCAAAAATATTAAGTGGAAATCTCGGAAACAACAGATAAATTTTAAGGTGCACATCATTCCGAGTAGTAGGTAAAGCTCATGCTGTCCTCCGGTTTCTCGAGGGACACGGATTCTCCCTTGTCCAGTGTGGCCAGGCTCTGTCTGCTGCTTGCCTGTTACTTGATTAATGGTGCCTGGGTTAGCAGATCAACAGCAGAGCACTTGTGACCACATGATCCTCAGTTTACTGAACACAGGCTCCAGAGTGCAGAATTAGCCGTGCTGGCAATTTGGATCTGTCAAAGAGAAGCTGTAAAGTACATGGTGTAGTTGGAGAATATGGAATATGCCTAAATTAAGATCAGCTTATTACAGTAGGAGACACATCACCACAGAGTCCCCTCAATATCCTCCCCCTTGCTGCAAACACACTGATTTCATCATTCTTGCCACTTTCTGAAACAGTTCTGAAAGTCCTCTTTCAGGAGTGTCTTTAGTTGTGCTGTTGTGGCTGCCTCAGTGTACTGAACTGGTTCAAAACATTGACCTTTCATGGTCGTTGTGACTTTGTGGAAGATCCAGAAGTTGCATGGTGTCAAACCTGGTGAATAAGGTAGATGAGGACACAGTGTCACATTTTTACGAGCTTTTCTGTTAAAGGACATTCGGCAGCAGCATTCACTGTATTTTGGACTATATCTCGTGAAGACATGGAAGAAGACTTCTAGAACTGCTTCAGAGAGTGGCAGGAACAATGGATGAGTGTGTTTGAAGTGAGGGGAGTATTTTGAGGAAGAATAAAGGTAACGTGTATTCTTATAATAAACTTAAAAATTTACAGATTACTGTATTATTTTGACTATCCTTTGGATTTCCATGTAGTGAAAAGTTAAAAGTACAGTAAGATACTGAGAACTTCCTTTAAGTGAGGTGAAAGTGTATAGTAAGACAGAGATAGCACACTCACACAATTTTTATTGCTGATGTTGTAATTGTTCTATTTTGTGTGTGTGTGTGTGTGTGTGTGTGTGTGTGTGTGTGTGTATGGCATTGAAATTGAGCCCATGGACTTCACAATGAGCTACAAACTTAGACCCCTTTTTAAAACATTTTGAGATGGGGCCTTGCTAAGTCACCGGCTGCTTAGACTGGCCTCAAACTGTGATCTTCCTGCCTCATCCTCCTAGAGTGCTGGGATTATAGGTATGAAGTGGAAAGGTATGTACCACCATGCCTGGTTGTGTTGATATTTTCTTGTGCCTAGTTTACAAGTTAAACTTCATCATAGGTATTAATGTATAGTAAAGCATAGTATATATGTGATTTGGTACTCTGTGAAATGTCAGATATCCTTCAGAGGTCTTGCAACATACTCCCCGAGGATAGGGGTGCGGTGCCTGGTGAAGGTTGTGTGGGACAGATTGACAGATGCAAGCATGGCACTTGGGAACTAACTTGTAGGTATGTTAGGGAGGTGGGACCTGACGCCAGGGAGATGCAGAAGTGAAGGTGATATATTGTAGCTCAGTTATTAAAGGGAGCCATAGGATGGCCTCGGGCAGGTCTGTGTCCATGTGGAAGGTGACTTTTGCTGAGGTCAGGGGGCTGAGTCCAGCTCTTTAGTAAATCAGCATTACATGTCTTTGTACATCCTGTAGATTTGTCTGGTATTAGCACTTGTAAAATCATAGACATCTGAGCATTAGTTCTATTTCTATCTCCAATGATTAGGTACCTTTCAGCATATTGCCTGTTCTTCCCTCTTGTCTTAGTCCCTTGCTTTGTTGCGGGGTAAAATGCCTGACACCCGCAGCTTCAGAGGGCGGAACGCGCAGTCTGTAGAGGTGTCAGTCCGCAGCTCCAAGACGGCGGCGCCCGACAGAGGGGCACTGCAGGGAAGAAACAGCGCATGGCACTGGGGCAGGAAGCGGGGAGAAGTCAAGGGCAGGGGTAGGGAGACTGTACCGCTGCAGGCTACGCACCAGGACCCGCCTCCTCCCACCCCGCTTCGGCTCCCCGATTATGTCAGCTGTAAGTGCCTCAGTGCCCTGATCTGAAGATGAACACCATGCACCCATGGTCCAGGCACCTCCTGAAGCCCAGTCCATGTGTACCTGAGGCTTTGGTGGACGTCCAGATGGAAAGTGGGACACCTGTGCTGTTTCCCCTGCAGTCTGGTGATTTTATGGGCTTTTTAAAAAGTATGCGTCGTACTATGAGGGAGGCCTGGGCACAGTTATAAGCCACTCTCTAGGTTTTCAGAGACTCTTTCCTTACTTGATCCGAATCTTAGTTCTGGCTTTGTCTCAGATTATTGGGTTCTTTTGTCACAGGGAACTTTGGCCCTGTACCCACAAATGTCATGTAAAGAGATGTAAGAGGAATATCTGGTCCATTTTTGTGAGAACCCAGGTGGATTAATTTATAGTTGCAGGGAATGCGGGCTAAAGGGGCTATGGAACCAAAAGTTGTTTAGAAGATCAGTTAAGTCATTTACTACCTCTAGAAAACTTCTGAGTCAGCATCTCCAGAGAATGAGAACTAACAGGATCCGTAAGTCTGTAGGAAGCAATTCACGATAAAGAATTGGCTCACATAGTTATGGAGGCTGCAAGCCCCAGTTCTGCAAGGTGGGCTGGCAGGCTGAAAACCCAGGAAGGCCATGGTTCTAGCAGAGGTCTGGAGACAGTCTGCTGTGGACTCTAAAGAGCTGGCCCTCTGGTGGGGTCCAGAAGCAGCCTGCTGGAGAACTCTCCAGGCTGCATTCCATTCACACTTTAAGCTGATTGGAGGAGACCCACCCCCATTATGCACCAGCCTGCTTTACTCACAGTTTATGAATTGAAATGTTATTTGCATACATAACACCCCCCATAGAAACACCAAAAGTTTGATTTAAACTTCTGTACTCTCAGCCAAATTGAAATGTAAAATTAACCATCGTGAACCTATAGCAGACTATCTTGACCTAAAGGTCAAAATGAAGCCAAAAGCCAGGCACGGTGCTGTGCACCTGTACTCTCAGCACCATGGGATGCTGAGGAAGGAGGAGAGCAAGTTCAAGCTCAGCTGGGGCACTTTAGGGGTTTAGCAAGATCCTGTCTCAAAATAAAAAGGTGGGGGTATAGTTCACTACAAAGGCCCTGGGTGTAATTCCCAGCGCTGTGAAAACAAAACGCAACACAATAAAACCCAACAAAATGGTCAGTAATGAATGTTATGGCCTGAAGGGCCTTAGAGAAAGGTAGAGCGCTCAGCGACTATTATAGATTTGCAGGGAATAGGGAATAAGCAAAGCAGAGCTATAGAGTTCAAAGTTACTCCAAGAAGTCACTTGCTGCTTGAAGAATCTTTTGCACATGGGCAGAGGACCTAGAGACAGAGGGGAGGAAGGGAGGGGAAGAGGAAAAAGGATGTGTTATGTACAGGTACTCACTCCCCAAGAGGAAGGTAGTCATTGTGTACTGCATACGTGTGCTAATAAAAATAAAAATTAATTTAAAGAAGAGAAGAAATACCTCATAATGGAAGGAAAATGGCAGAGTGGTGACTGGTAGCAAAATGCAGCCTCTCTGGGACTGAGAATCTGGATGCTGGAAAGTAACAACTTGTGGAAGCAAACAAGAGAAGCAGAACACCAGGGACTGGAGAGAAACTGACAGAAAAAAGTTAGAAGCTACAGAGAAGCCAGGAAGGCAGTCCAAGGAAACAATCTAGATTCTTTCCTCAAAGCTCATGGGGAGGAGAACAGGGCCTCCCAAAAGTGATGTATGTGCACAGGGTTGGGGGATCCAGGGAGAGTCAGTAGCAGAGCCTGGCCTTTGCAAACTGCAAAAAGAGTGCAGGGTTTGCTCTGAGGGTCTCCTACCATATGCAGGAGGGGGGTTCCAGTGCCGATACCGGCCATGTCACGAGAGAGTGCTCAATCAGGTGTCATTTGGGGAAAGGGTTGATTTATTTAAGTTTGGGACTCAGAAAATTTGGAGAACAACTTCACTTCAGTGACTAGGTGAGAGGCAGCCATAGGAGACGGCTACCACAGGGAGTGGGCTAGAAAGAGATCCCTGAAAAGTTTATACTCAGGCCCAGAAGAACTCAGGGCCCTTTCCCCATGGTGAGGAGCCAGACTTGGCTGGAGTTGCACTCAGAAAAAGCTGGGTTTGAAAGTGCCAGCCAGCATTAAGTCTGACTGCCTTCCCTTGCCACCAGCTGAGCAAGGACACATCCAGGCATGGACACAGTCACAGCATGGAGGGAAAATGGGGGGGCCTCTGGATGAGGGTGCACCTCACAAACCCACAGGCCACAGGCTAGGCAGAGAAAACGTACTTGCTGGACTCTAAATCTGCAGATTCTAGAAGGAAACCCCTCATTCAGAAATACAGAGGAACATTTTTTTTCTCTGCTTTTGAACTCTTAATTCCTTTGTTCTCTTTTTCCTTTTAATTTTTCTATTTTTTAATTATCCATATTATTGCCTTTTTTTTCTTCCTTTGTTCTTCTTTTATTTCTTTTTTCTGTCACTTTCTCATTGCTGGGGCAAAATATGTGACATCCAGAAGTTTAAGGAGAAAAGGTTTATTTTAGCTGACAGTCTGTAGGTGTTTCAGTCCATAGTTGGGTGACTCCAAGGCAGGCAACATGGGAGAAGGACATCACAGAGGAGAAATGGTCCATGGCAAAGCAGGGAGGAAGCAGAGTAGGACTTCCTTCTTTCCCTTCTTATCCCATCAGGGCTACAAGCCGACTACATGGTGCCATCTGCACTCAGGGCTGCTTTTTCTTCAGTAAATCAGTCACCTAGAACTATGCTAAAGCAATCAGTGGCCTAATCCAGTATCACACACCCATGATGCAGTCACTGCCAAAAGCCCCACCTATGAGCACATGAAGCTTTGAGGGAACATCTAGCTATAAGCAATAGCAGATACCTTTAGCTAATTCTGTAAATATTCTTCTACTCCATAATAGAATTCTTTATCTCACTTTTCTTTCCTCCTCTTCATCTTATATTATTTAATTTTTCAAAATTTTCTTTTTGCATTCTCCAATTCTCAACTCCCTATATCTTTAACACATTTGCACCAGTTTGAACCCCTAGTGGTATATGCATGATTGTATCATTGGGCAGCTTATACCATTGGTGGTGCAGTCATGCATGGGACAGTCATGAATCACTGGTGGTTAAAGCTGCCAAGCAGTGAGACATATGGATTGTGGCCCCATTATGAATATGTTACTAGTATAATTATTAAGCTTTATTAGCTTTTGGATAGTTAATTCTGTGTTACTACTCTCAAATTCTTTTCTATTATTAGTGAAGGTATAGCTGTTGCTTTTAGTAGATGTTTGTTGAATCAGTTTATCAAAGAGCTACTTCTTTGAAAGAATAAACAAAATAAACCCTTAGCCAACCTTACAAAAAAAGGGAAAAGACCCAAATCAATGCAATTAGAAATGAAAAAGGTGAAATCACAACAGATTCTGCTGAAATCTAGATTACTAGCAGCTACTTTGAGCATGTGTTAGTTACCGTCCTCTTGTTGCTGGGACAACGTACCTGACCCCAAAATTAAGTAAGGAAAGGTTTATTTAGCTCACAGTTTGTAGAGGTTTCAGGTCATTTTTTTTTTTTCTGCAGTCCCAGGGATTGAACTCAGCACCTTGCACCTGCCAGGCAGGCGCTCATTCCACTGAGCTATATCCCTAGCCCCTTAGGTCTTGATCTATTGGCTCCAAGCCATGGTGGTATGGTGATGGGTAATAGTTCAAGGGGGCAGAAGACAGCAAAAGCAACAAGAGCAAAAAAAGGGGAAGGGCAAGTCACTTTTCCTCCCTTATATTGTAAGCAGGCTACTTGCTCTTGGGTGGGTGTAGCATTTGCCCCAGCTCCTGCCCTCCTCTTGCCCAAGCTCAGGATGTTTACTGAGCAAGGACCCTGGCCTCTTGATGAGTCACTTAGTTAAACTTCTAAACTTCTCAAGTTGACACAATGAACAACATCCCATAGCAGGAAGGGCATGACCTCTACACCCTAGGATGTACAGCTGCTGAGTTACTTAGTTAAACTTCTATACTTCTCAAGTTGATACAATGTATCAACCATTATAGAGCAGTTCTACTGTAATGAAATGGAGAAATCACAAGAAATGGGTAGACTCATAGATAAATATGAACTACCAAAGCTGGACCAAGAAAACATAAAACCCCTGTATAATCCAATGTCAGGCAACGAGATCACAGAACTAATAATAAAATAAACCTAAATCTAAGAAAACCCAGGTCCCAGTTGATTTATTGTAAATTTTATAAGAACTTTCCTCAAAACTTTAATGGAATTGAAAGAGAAGGAGCACTCCTCAAGCATTTCTGGAAATTAGCATTAGTCTGATTCCAAAACCAGAAAAGGACCCACCCCAAAAAGAGAACTGCAGGCCAATCTCTTCAATAACATAGATGCAAAAATCCTCCACAAGATACTGGCAAATAAAATGTGGCAAAGTATTAGAGATGTCATACACCAAGTAAGCTTCATGCCAGCAAGAATGGATCAACATATGAAAATCAATAAATGTAATACATCACATAAATGGAAGGACAAAAGCACATGATCGTCTCAATAGATACAGAGAAAGCCTTTGACAAAATCCAACATTCATTCATGATAAAATCCTTGAAGAAGCATAGAAGGACCTTATCTCAATCTGATAAAAGTCATTTGGGACAAATAGTGGCCAACATCATATTAAATGGAGAGAAACTGAAAGCTTTCCTTCCAAAATCAGGATCAAGCCAAGGATGTCTGTTTTCATCACTACTATTCAATGTATTTCTTAAACTATTAGCCAGAGTAATTAGACAAGAGCAAGAAATAAAAGGAATATGGACAGGAAAGGAAGGAGTCAAATTATCATTGCAGATGACATGAGCCTCTATATAAAAGATCCAGAATTCCAATGAAAGACTCCTAGAATTAGTAGCCAAATTCATTAGTGCAGCAAGATACTAAGAGAGCTATACTCAGCCAATACACAAAATCAGTAACATTCTCCTATACTGATAATAACCTCACTGAGAAAGAAATTAGGGAAACAATGCTTTTCATAATAGCATAAAGAAAAATTAAATACCTAGGAATTAATCTAAGGATGTGAAAGACCTCTATGACAAAAACTGTAATACTCTGAAAAAGGAGATCAAAAGACACATCAGAAAATAGAAAAATATCCCCCGTTTCTGAATAGGCAGAACCAATGTTGTCAAAATGGCCATGCTTCCACAACTGATACATAGATTTATGGCAATCTAAAGTAAAGTACTATTAGCATTCCTCACATAATTATAGAAGATGGACCTAAAATTTATATGGCACTAGAAGAGATCCAGAATAACAAAAGCAGTCTTGGGCATTAAGAGCAAGGCAGGAGGAATAGCAATTCTAGATTTCAAATTAAAGTCTAGGTTACAAAGCTACAGTGACAAAAACAGCATGGTATTGGTAAAAATAGACTTGTGGATCAGTGGAACAGACTAGAGGTTGCAGAAACAACTCCAAGTGCATTTAGCTACCTAATCTTTGACAGAGAGGCTAAAAACTGATCCTGGGAGATAGATAGCCTCTCTCACAAATGGTGCTGGGAAAATTGGCTGTCCACATGCTAGTGATTGAACCCAGAGCCATGTCTGTCATTAGGTACTAAACTAAAGTCCAAATGGATCAAACAAAGATATTAAAACAAACATTTTATCCGCTGGAAGATAAGATAGATAAAACTCTTGAAGGTTTAGACACAGACAAGGGTTTTCTGAACAGAACCCCAGTTACACAAGAGATGACATTAAGAATCAACAAATGAGATCACATCAAGTTGGCTTCTACACAGCAAAGAAAACAACCAATAGAGTGAAGAGACAACCTACAGAAAGGGAAAAAAGTTGGCCAGCTACTCCTCAGATAGAGGACTAATATCTAGAATTTATGAAGAACTAAAAATATTAGACCCCCCCAAAAAAAAGATTGAGTCAAAAAATGTGCAACTGAAAAGAGCAGACAATTCTTGGAAGGAAGAATACAAATGACCAACAAATACATTAAGAAGTATTTTTACCATCTCTGACCATTACAAAATTCAAATTAAAAAAACACAGCTCCATCTCACTCCATAAAGATTGGCTGTCATCAGGAAACCAGGTAGCAGGGATAGGGGGAGCAGCCCTGTTCACTGTTGGTGGGGATATAAACCTGTGGAAATCAGTATGGAGATTCCTCAAAACACTAAAACTAGAAATTCCATTTAGCCCATCTATTTCCCTTCTAGGTATCCTCCTGATAGAGTTAAAGACATCATAGTACAGTGATGCATACATACCCAGGTTTATAGCAGCTTGAAAGTAGCCTATATGTTATTCATCAACACATAAATGGATAAAGTGTGGTACATATATGCAGTGGAGTACTATTCTGCCATAAAGAAGGACAAGTGTGAGTCATTTGTAGGAAAATGGATACGTAATAAATCAGACATACAAGCCCAAATATCTCATGGTTTCTTTTGTATGAGAAACCCAGAATATAAACAAAGACCAAAATAAAACGTAGATAATAGGAAAAGAGGTGGAGAGAGGGGAGGAGCAGAGGGTAAAGATATATCCAGAAGGCAGGGAGAGGAAGGGGATGTAAAATGATTTACAGGTGTGTTATGTACATGTATCAGCTCCTCATGATGAATATAATTATTATGCACAGCAAACATGTACTTTAAAAAAATACATAAGCAAGAAAGCAAAGACAAACTTCTTTCAATAATACTGGCAAATTCTGGAAAATCATTTTTGTATGGAGATAAAAGAAGGCCAGCAGGCTGAATGTTTGGGTTTGAATGTGCTTACTTTTAAACTGTCCTTCCGCTCTGGCTCTGTGTGGCTTCCCTCAGCCCTGGTTTGTGTGCCAAGGTGAGCCTGGATGCTTTCCCGGCTCACTACTTGAAGTAGAAATACAGTTGGCCAAAGGACCTGGGAGATGCTTTCGTGGTTAAAGACTGTGGTTTGTAAGTTTGGGCAGAGTGTATGCGTGGGTCCTGGCAAGGGGTTTGGCATTGTTGTCTTTGAGGTCAGTAAATTACCCCTCGGCAGTGAGTCTCTTGTAGGTTGGTAAGACAAGTGTTTTTAATGTGGGAACTTCCAGAGGCCACCAAAATTCCTCTCCACGCTATAGCTTAGCCATCGCTTGACTGAGGTTCAGGCTGCAGCTGCATTTCAGGGCGAAGCCCCCCCTGCAGAGCTTATCCTCTCTGGGCTAACAGTGTGAAAGGAGAACACCACATGTGCCAGTGTGTGTTTGTCTGTCTTGTCTGTCTGTCCACCTGCCTGTCTCTGGCAAAGTGTAAAAGGTACCAGTATCCCCACACTCACTCATCATCTCAAATCCTGTAGGGTTGGCTTTTGAAGAAGGGAAAGTCGGGGGTCTTGTGAGCATTCATAAAAAGGAACTTGGCCTGTGGGCGGGTTCTGAGCCTGCAGATCCAGGAGGGATCTGCAGGGTGTCTTTTGGGGATGATACTGGATTTTCTGCTTCCAGTTTCTCTAGACTTAAATTTTGGAAGTTGTTGTGCATGTTACATACTCACCTGGTATCTTCTACATAGAATTTTGAACAAAAGAGTACAAGATGCAGTTATGTAGTGCAGCCCTAAACTCTAATGGGTTACTTGCTTTTCACCATTCACCTCCATTTCCCACATCTGGGCTCATGTGTAAGTAAGCCCTGTTTAACAAGCCCTCAGGGGTCAGTTAGAGTGAGCAGTTAGGGAAGAATTTCCAGGCGGCATCACTGCAACCTCAGGTTAGCTTTTAGTCTACCTCAGTGAAGCAGGTTTAAGTCACGAGAATGGGAAGTGAGGTGATTTTGAGTCCAGGACCTAGGCAATGTGGGCTGGGGTGAGTGTTCTCTCCTTGCAGCAGGATTGCCTACTTGCTTTGCACACTGTCTAGACAAACCCCAGCATGGGAGACAGAGTTCTTCTTAGTGTGGACTGCTTGGCTGACTGGACATAGGCAGATGAGCCATGGAGAAGGACACCATAATATTTTTCCAGAGGTTCCATAATAAGCAGCAACAGTCCTCCAAACCCTGTTTGTATGCTTTCCTGGGGCTGACTTCTGAAACTACCCAGCCAGTGGAGGCAAAACTGTTTGAATTCCCATGTTAAACTAACTGGAGTACAAAACTCACAGATGTACAACCATGGTGCAGGTGAGGTCAAAGGCGTGTTTTACTCCAGAGACTTGGAGTTTGTTTTTCCAAGCATGCGCTCCTATTTACTATGGAGTGACAGTTTTCTTGTGCAGATGGGAATGCTGCACCTTCCCAGAGCTGATGGGCCCAGAGGACAGCTGCTTCGTGCAGGTAGGCCCCAGGCGGTCTGGGATTGCTGTTTCTTCCTTGGTCTGTTTGACCTTGGTCCTCCTTATGGGAAGCTTGGTAGTTCAGAGAGCTGTAGGTATATTTAGGAAATGGTTTGTGAAAAGAGAGGTGTAAGGATTCGTTTTAATAAATCAAACTGAAAACTTTGACTTGTACTGCCTGGGGAGCTCATTATTTTATAAAGTTGTATTTTTTCATATTCATGAAGTATAGAATTAGTCATGGCCGAGAGTTCTGGGCAAAACATTTGAAAAGAATTCTCCCAAGATGGCTTCTGGGAACTGGATGTGGATTTCTGTAAATATAAACACATTTTTTCACTACCTTCCAAATATCAGACTAGACACTCTACCAGTCATCACATTTATTTTATTATATTTTTGAAGAAGTTAAGTAAAACTTTTTCCCCATAAAATAGTGTGGCAACTTATGATAGCAAAACACACTTGGCCCTCTAAGAGTTTCACTGTAAACACATTGAGGATTTATGGTTTGGCAGAAGCACTGTTTTCTTCCAGTGGCAATGAAGGCTTTCCTGAAATCCTTGGGATGTGCCATAACATGTAGGCTGCTCACCCAGATGCAGGGAAAGTTCATTTGATAGTTTGTGTATATCTCTCCAAAACTCACGTTTTCCATTTTGCTTGCAATTGTGAAGGTCAGCAAGGGATGGGAAACAAGACTCCAACCTGTGTGGATTGCAGGGGTTGGGAGGCAAGGTTTTGGGAGGTAATTCAAAGTAAATGGGGTCCTGCATGGGCTCCCTGATGTTATCGGGCTGTGTGCAAGGGGGAAGGAGGCCAGACCGCACACTGCCTGTCTCCACGTTGTGCCAAAGGAGACCTCACCAGAGGTGAGCAGCATGGTCTTAGACTCCCCAGCTACAACTACTGTTGTCTCTTCTTTACAAACCACCCAGTTTCGGGTGTCTTGTCCCAGCAGTAGCAATGGACTCAACCAGCTTAGGCAGGCGTCCTTGCCAGCATGGGAAGGTGCTTCCCAATCAGCCTTTTCCACTCCGCCCCGTTGCTGTTGGTAAAGGGAGCATTCGTGTGGTTGCTCCCAGCAGCTCCTTCCACATGTGTGCAGGAGCCGGACCGTGATCCCAGTGAGTACAGGGACATGGCCAAAACGTTGGGTTCTACAGGCACAAAGGAGGGCTGCTCATTTGGCATTAGGTATGTGTATGGCGGTCCTAGAGGAGGTGGTTTGGAGTGGATGTGCCTGTAAGGAGGAGGAGGGAGAAGATCATCAGCCCAGGAGGCTCGGGGCCACGGGGAGTCCTAGGGGGAGCAGGGGTGACCCTGGGCAGGTGGGGGTGTTCTTGCTAGCCCTCTGACCTGTCCGCGGTAGGAGCTGCAGAAGGTGCGCCGGGCACTGCTGCGTCTGACCTTGGGTTTGCAGATGCTGCTCTGGCCTAGGTGAAAACAGAGGAAAGACGACGTCACTGGTTCACCTGGAGGGAGGACTTTAATTCTCTTTTCCTTATGTTAAGATTAGGGATAGAGAATCCTTGGGGAATTTTGAATGGCACTACTGGCCGCACGTTTGTCTCCTGCCGAAGTGCCCTTGTTTCCAAGGGGTTGGCCTTCCCTCTCGGAGCATTGCCGTGGTGGCTGGTGGCTGTCAAGGTGTCCCCAAGGACCCTCCTGCCAGCTTCTTCTTGTCCTGCTCTGTGCAGCTGTTGTGTGGGAGGGGATGGGTTCGGCTGGTCCAAGTCTTTTGTCCATTGAGCAACATCCAGCTCTTCCAGCTGTGGCCTGCAGCCTTCTCTCTTATTTTAGGAGCTTCCCATAGCCTTCTGAAAAAACGATTTGTCAGGGCTATCCACAACCAGTTTGCTTGTGTGCAAAGAACCTTATTAGATGTAGAGAATGCCTGAGAGCCCTACTTCACACTGGAGTTCAATCTCTTAGCCTTTCCTGCTGGGTTGTTAAGGTACGTGGGGGAGAGTGCAGAGTGTTCTGTGCAGAAATAGAGCCGGAAATCCCTGAAAGGGCAGGGAAACGAGGTTTCTGCACACCTACTTTCCTGCTTCCTCCTCTTGCTCTGTCTGTAATGGTCAAATTGGCATCAAGTGGGGCCACTTCTTTTGTACTTAGGATTACAGTTCTTGTTCAGATGACACTTAAGGCGCCCACAGTATTTAGTGACAAAAATAGTAAATATGATGCAGTATTTATGTAAACCCCAGACCCTGCTATGAATGTGATATTTGTATTATCCCTTTATTCTTTATAACCACACTGGATGTAGGTGTATTATCGTCTTGTCTTATGTTCAATGATAGTTATAGCACATCTACCTGTCTCTCTGTGCCTCCGTCCATTCATCTATGTGCTACAGGCAGGTAAGAAGACCTCGAGAAGAGGGTTTTAGTAACTTCGCCAAGCCACACTGTTGGAAGGGACAGGCAAGGACTTGCCTCTCAAGTGCTCCTCACCCAGAATGGACCTGAAGGTCAGCGCATGGCTTCCTGGCTGTGGAAGGTGTTCCCTTCCGAGCTCTCAGTCTTCTGACTGCAGGATGGGAGTAATAATGGCAATGTGCCTGTCAAACTGCAGCATTCAGCGAAGTAATTCTCACATCGCCTGGCACAAAGAAGTACATGAAATGCCTTCAAGAAAAATTTTTTTGTGACAGACACTACCAACAAGCCTGTGTACACACACTTGTAGAGGCAAGCACAGAAACTACTGTGAATGCGTTGCTTGTGCTGTGTGGGTGTGTTGTAGCTCCTCGAGGAGAAGGCATGAGGCATGAAGTCATTCTTATTGATCCACACAAATGTAGAGCAATAAGGCTAAAGTGCATTGTGCTCTAGGGGCGTGACATGGTGTGGAAGGACAGACAGCAGGACAGACAGGACCCCACCCCAGGCCTTGGTGGGCTCAGACTTGCCACCTCCACTTCATACTGAACCATTTTAAGCCTCAGCATCCTTATCCATCAGTGGTGACTCATACTAATGTCTGTCTCACAGGTGGAACTGGGGACTCAGGAGAACACCCACTCATTCATATGTTTAAAAATTCTTGCTAGGCATTAAGGACACAAGGTTAAGCAAAACAAGGCACTACTTTTGGTAAATGTGCATTGTGGTGTGAGGTCAGCAAACAAATATTCTGCTGTGGCTGAGCAAGCTCCTCTGATGAGGTAGGCCGGGAGGGGGCTGGGGAGTGGCCTGGGGTCAGGACTTGGGACCTGGAGGATGTGATAGTTGAGTCCTGAAGGGTGTTCTGAGCAGGAAAACCATGTGGAGAATTTTCCTCCCCTCACTTCTACTCTTCTTGCTGTGCCGTGGATTGAGCCTAGGCCTTGTGCGGTGGGTGTGTACTCTAGGACTGAGCTACATCCCCAGCCCTTTTATTGTTTGAGACAGGTCACTCTAAATTGCCTGTGCTGGCCTTGAACTTTCCAGCCTCCCGTCTGTCTGCTGAGTAGCTGGGCTTGCAGGGGTATGTCACTGCTCCCAGCTGGAGAATTTCAAGTGTTTCCTTATAGTTCGAGAATCTGAGCTGGGTTGAGGTAGGTAAGCAAAACAATAAAGCAAGAGCTAACATTTTATTGATCCATTACTATGTCCCAGGTACAGAAAGCTTTATTTGTAGCATCTCATTTTCAATCTAAATATGCAGTATTTAGTATCTATGCTTTAAAAATGAGGAAACTGAGGCTCAGAGAACCTAAAGAGCTTGCTGAAGGATCACATAGCCAGTGGCAGTGGATCTGGGATTCCCACTAAAGCCCCCTGGATCCAGGCTTTATCCCAAAGGTCCAGGGGGCTGCAGAGGATTTAAGCCTCATGTTGGAGGTGAAGCAATTCCAGTTTAGAGGAAACTTAAGCTTAGCTACAGGGGATGTAGGGGTGAAATACGGAGAGGGCCTGAGGTGAGGAACACAGCTAGGAGTCTGTCTTATGGAGGCAGCAGAAGAATACCCAGTATCCATCGGAATTGAAGCAGAAGGGGAGGGCAGAGCGATGGGAGAGGAGGGGATGGGAAGGGCCCTGGGGACAGCCTTCACCTGTCCTTGGCCCTGGCTGATGCTGGCAGCTGTGTGCAGAGGGGAAGTGGGCACTAATGGATCTGCAGTGTCCGGTCGGTGTGGCAGGTATTGGGAGTAGTGGGGTGGGGGTGTTTGGGTGTGTTCCTGTCAGGTCCCTGGGACATTCAGGTGGGTTTGGGGTGGAGTCCTGAAGGCTGGATGGAGAACTGGGCTGGATCAACAGTGGGGCTGTGTGGCCAGCTGGCTGGAGTTAGAAGACTTTGGCCAGGAAGAAGAACAGAGGGACAAAGGGGTCTGGGGAGCAGCCAGGTGGGTGTGGAGATGACAGCTTGCAGGCCTGCAGGTTGCATTTGGGTGTGAATTTGTTTGGTTTGCTCACAGTATTGAAATATGAAAAACAATAGTTGCCAACATTTAAAAACTCAGGAAAGTTCCCATAAAAATGAGCTTCATAACACTTGGACCAGCTTCACACAAGGAATGTAAACATTATGTACTGCGAATAGGCACTAATAATCTAAAATAAGAAAATGAGCTTTGTGGGTGATCTGGATGAGTTGGGCAACCCGGTCACCTGAGAGCCAGGGGAACGTGCCAGTCGGCTGGACCAGCGCCTTCTCTTCTCAGTTTGGACATCTGCTTGACCTGTGAAGGTCTGCAGCTGCGGATTGAAAGTCTGGGCTGAGGAAGTCGAGTTTGATAAGACACAACAGCAGTGTAATCAGAGAAGTGGGAAAGCAGGAGAGTGTTCTTGAGCTGCGGGTTGCTGGGGCCGGCAGATCATGACAGCACCATGGCCAGGTGGGCCAGGTGGGCCAGGTGCGCCAGGTGCGCCAGGTGCAGACTTGCAGGTGCCTTCCCCACAGCCTGGTGCAGGAGAGGACTGGGTGCTGGAGAAAGTAACAGAAGGAGCTGTGTTACAACCAGCATGTGAGGCTGGGACGTTTTATGTTATGTTATTTTTTGATGTGTGAATGACTTGAGCATTTCTGTGTTAGGATGTATGAGATATAAAATGGAGCTTTTTTATTTTATAAGAACTACTAGGAGTCCAGTTTATTCTTGTTAAAACAAAACCTTCAGGTTGCAGAGTGGATCAAGGTGTTTTTCTGTGTGTCTGTGGAGACCACTCTGCCGGTTGATGTTCAGTCTTAGCAGGGGCAAACGAGAAGTAGTGACATTTTACACAGGGCACCGAGGAGGATGTTCGTGTGATGTCCTAAGTACAATAAAGATCCGGCAGAGTGAGGAACCCACCTCGCAGTCGTCTGTGGGGAGCATGCAGGGAGAGCCATCAGCCAGGGCAGAGGACCTGGGGCGTGTAAGTTTAGGGCTAAGCCAGGAGAGCAGTCTGCCAGATGACAGTGACCATGGACAGAGGGCTGGAATTGGAAGTGGACAAGTGGCAGGCTCTGGCGGGGAGGTGGAGGGGGTCTCAGGCTTTTTGTGCTAGGAACTTTTTTGGCAATCTGGGGCCGATGAACTGCTTTTCAGGAGTGTTTTTAAATGCAAAAAATGAAAGCTACAGGGTATGAAGGAATTAGATTGCAGGGAATACAGTTATTAAAATAGAAAAGCCATTTTATGATTTAGCAATGTGTGCATTTATTAATTTATTAGATAAAATCTAGCAGTAGGTTTGTAATAACTGAGTCGAAGTAATGCTGAGCATAAGTGGTTCTGTGTTGAGATCTCTGCAGTGATTCTGATGAGACATGGGATTATGAGGGCTGCTTATGGGTGCAGAGTTGTGGGCACTGCTAACCCTGTCTTGGCCACCACCTGCACCTTAATGGGAGGTACTGTTAAGTAATTTAAAATTTGTATTGCTTTTCCCTTCATAAGTTCAAGGACCTCCTGACCTCTATAGAACTGGTAGGAGTGTCAGGTAGAGCATGGATTAAATGGGGTACAAAAGAGGAGGGGGTGAGTTCTACTTGCCCTGTGGGCTATTCAGATCACTGAGTCCTGATGGCACAGTGCACCCAGTGGCAGTTACTGTTTTCAGACATTCTAGGAACAGCAGAAGACTTGTGTGGCCCTTTTGTTCAGGCAGAGTCTCTATAGGGCCACAGTCAGTCTTCTGCCCCAGGGCCACTGTCTTGGTCACTTTTCTCTTATGGATGAGATAAAATACCCAACGCCCAAAATGAAGGAAGGAAAGGTTTATTTAGCTTACAGTTTGTGGAGGTTTCAATCCATACTTGGCTGGTTCTGAGGCAGAGTGGCACATGGCAGAGGGCAAACATTCAAGGCTGCAGAGCACAGCAAAAACAGCCAGCCAAAAAGGGAGGAATGGCTGCAAGCAGCCTCCTTTTCTCGCCTACATTGTAAACAGCCCACCCCCACCCAGGGGGCGGGTACCTCTCACATAACCTCCATGCCCTCCTCTTCCACAGGCTCAGGATGTTTACAAAGTAAGTACCCTGGCTTCCTGCTAAATCACACAGTTAACCTTTAAAGCTTCCCAAATTAACACAATAAACAACATCCCAGAAAGGTAAGGGCATGTCCTTTTCACCCCAAGATTCTACAACTGCTGAGTTACTCAGCCAAATCTCCAGACTCCCCAAGTTGGCACAATGTATCAACCATAACACCCCACCCCTTGTCAACTTGGCAATCATATACATTTCCTTAAACCATTTTCCAGATACAAAGCCTTTATATTACATTAGAACCATAACATTTTGCCCCCGTACAAATGAAAATTAAACACTTCCAACATTTAAAGGCACAAAATAAACATTACCATTCCAAAAGGCACCAACAGGGGAATATAGAGCATTGGGACCAAAGCAAGTCCAAAATCCAGCAGGGCTAACATTGTGTCCTGTAATTCCACATCCAGCATCTGAAGCAACTTGTTTTACATTGTGAGCTCCAAAGGGCTTGCATGCGTCCACCCCTGTGGCACTTCTGGTGGTTACAGCCTCCATGGCTTCTCTCTTGTGCCTGCTTTGCTCCCTCTTTGCAGCTTTCCTCTCATGATCCACATTCCTGGCTTTGCTAAACTTCTGAGGTCTCCAGGGCACCTTTTGCTTCACACTCACAGTTTCACACATTGCCCTCTCAGGGGCACACTGCCTGGCCTCCCAGGCCTTCTGAAATCTGGGTGGAAGCCTCTTCAACCTCAGAACTCTTGCATTTTCCTTGAACCTAAAGTCAGGGCCACGTGGATGATGCCAGGGTCTACTGCCACCTGGAGCAATAGCCAAACTTTCCTCTCTCTTGGCCTTAGGGGTCGAGTACCTGGATTGCTGGGCACACTGAATCCAATTCTGAGGAGCAAATTCTCTATGCCGCCTCCATTCTGGAACCTGGTGCGGCCGCCACTGCCATTCTGGAACATGGTGCTCTTTAGCTTCCTTCTCAAGGCAAGGTCTCTCACCTTTACAGTTTTGAGGCTGCAAAGGGTGGAGACTTGGTGCTTGTGATGCCCTCAGGCCATCTTTTCCATTCTTTTGTTCCTTCATAGCAGTAGAGAGCTCCTCAGCCTTATTTTTGCAGTCCACAGTTTTATTGGAGCTTCCTTTCTGGCCAAACTCACATTTTAAATCATCCTGCTGGGCTCTTTGCCCTTTATTGTCAATATAAATCTGGCTAAAAGTCCCCAACAATAGCCATGCCACTGCCCCAACATTCGACTGCCTTGAAATTTCTTTTGCCAGATTAATCAGTTCGCTGCCACCCTTAATCTCAGTCTTGGGGAAGATGGTGACCAGGTGAGCGGCAGAGGGAAACTCCCAGAGACCGATCCTTTGCGTGCGGGTGCCCGGTCCGCAGATGCGAAATTCCAACTGATCGTGTTGCTCTCTGCGGCCTGAGCATTAAAGGGTTGGCTGGATAAGCTGCAGCGAGAAGTGGGCGGATCCTGAGAGCTGGGCGCCCCAGGTGATTGGTGCTGCACTTGGGCTGCAGCTCGTCTGAATCTGCGTACAGCCCAGAGAGCGATTGCGGCGGGACGGACCCTCCCAGCTCCTGAACTCGATCGGCTCGGAGACGGCTGTAACCAGGATTTGTTGGAGGCGGCGGAGCAGAGTAAACTCAGAGAACGCGCTCCTCGGGCAGACTGCGCCAATCTGGGCAGCGCTCTGGGATCCGGCTCAGAGCCCTGCCCCTGCAGCCAGCGCTGCGCGAACTGTGGCAGATGAGGTCGGCGGCTCCTGCGAGAAAGCCGAGGAGGCGGAAGAGCGCAGGATCTCCTGCCGGCACGGATCTCGGAAGGGGAGAGCCTAGTGAACACCGCAGCAGGATTTCTGAGTCGGGAAGAAGCTCGATCCAGGGAGATACATCTGAGCGGCATTCCTGTCTGCACGATCCCAGGGTGAGTTGATTGGGCGCCCTGAACGTTTTTTTCTGAGTCGGGAAGAAGCTCCGCCCAGCGAGGGACATCTGAGCAGATTTACTGACTGCAGGATCACCGGATCAGAAGAGCTGGCTGGGCGCCCCGACGGGATTTCTGAGGGGGGGAGGAGCTCCACCCAGGGAGGAACAGCTGAGTGGCCCCCTGCCTGCAAGGTCCCTGGGGCGACGAGCTGTTTATGCGCCCCGGTCAGGTCTCGGGGTAGTGAGTAGAAGCGGAAATCTGAGCAGACAGCTTAAGGGACACTCTCCCAAAGAGACGGAATCATTGGAGGAGCCTCTGCAGCAGACCTTTGCCTGCTGAGCTGCCTGGGGAATTTATAGATCCACATTTTGAATCTGATACCCAAAAATGGGAAAACAGAGGAACAAAACGCAGTCTCAAAACTCAACCCCACCCAGAACAAGTTTTGAATGTGAGGATACAGGGGAACCAGGAAGCCACATACCTGCAAGTTATGAAACGATTGCATCCGAAATGAAACAACTCCAACAGGCCATAAAAGAGCTTAAAGCAGAAATAA